>JAPSGF010000071.1:1099003-1117457 GCA_035772895.1 Perdix hodgsoniae
TTGTTTTGTTTTGTTTTGTTTTGTTTTGTTTTGTTTTGTTTTGTTTTCCTGGTAAAGTTTTCACCTTCTACCCCTATTTCGGAAATGCAGATGATGGTTACCAGAAGAACAGAGATACTGAGTTCAAGAACAGGTAACAGAATCATTAACAATATCCTACAATTTAAATCAAGTAAATTAACAATACCAAAGTCTAATTGGAAACAATAAAAGCACTGCATCCATTTTCACTTTTTTTTCTCTCTCATCTATATCTTGTTTTTTAACAGGTCAAAATAGAAAGACAGAAGACAAAATAAAATTATGCATACCTTATAGACTAGCAAAGCTATGTTTTTTTTCTAATAATAGCTTGTTGCAGTTTCCACACACTTCAGACTGTGGTACACCAGGGCATATCTAGACACCCATATTCTATTTTTCAGTGGTCTGTGCTACAGATAAGCATAGTGTTGTCAAAGCTGACCAACCCTGCCATACTTGGTGAAACAGCCATCCCCTGCTTCCCACCCATATCAGTAAGGCCTCATATGCTCACAGTCCCAGAGAACAGTTTGTTTGAACACTTTGGACAGGCTTTACATATGAAATCTCCAAAATAATGAGAAGGTATTATTGACTTTGAAGGAACATCATCTGAAAAGCAATTTATCACCATAGAGACATTGCTGTCTATCCAAAACAGGAACTAACTCCTCAACCATCTCTCTGGATGCCCCATCCTTGGAGACATCCAAAGTCAGACTGAATGGGGCTCTGAATACCTGATGAAGTTGTAGGTGCCCCCATTCATCACCAGGGAGTTGGACTGGATGGCCTTTAATGGTCCCTTCCAACTCAAATGATTCTGTGATTCTAAGATCCTCTATGGAAACAGAAGGCAGATACCTTTTGCAAGTGTAGGATCTCGCTGGACATGAGCTGAGTACCACTGTGGGAGGCTGAACTAAAAAGAAAGCTAGGATTTCATCTGTATTCAGAAGTTAAGCAGAAACAGAATATAAAACACAGAGAAAATGCAAATATAATTCTTGGTAGACAGCTCTTGAACTGATGACCTTACCCTCAAAGCAAAGCACCACAAAGTGTGCATTATATTAAAGAATAGTGTAATTTTGCAGTGGACAAGTTGGTACCATAAGAGGAATATCAGACCTAGCATGCATTTAAAGGCACAGTGCAGGGGTTTCTGAAACATGTACATCTGCATTAGCTGGGCTCAGCAGCAGGAATGTTAGAAAAGTGATGCAGCTATACCACTCTGGGGACCCATGCTGGTATTTCTGCATGGTACTTTGCTTCCTGCATCTCTTGTCAGTATCTCTGCATATTGATTGAGGTATAGATATTCTGCAAGACATCTTGCTAGGTTTTTGTTAGTGTTCAGTGATCTAAAAGTAGCATGTTTATCTAACACAGCCGTGCTGAAATTGACTGTGAGAAATTTCCAGTTTTTTTTCCTATCTGCTGAGTTGAATCTGATTTTACTGGTGCATTGATTATGTCCAATCTCTCCCTCCTTTCCCCCCTCCCCCAGAAAAAAGACAAAAGTGATAATTCTTGTAATTAATAAGGTATACCTTTCACATTAATGAAAAGGACAATGACAGGCCATTTGATCAGTCTGTACTGTTCACCTAATGCAATACTTACTCTATGTTTAAGCAGTTAAGCAGTTAAGCAGCTATCCTCTGCTCATTATTGCTGTGCATCATACTGGGAGCTGTAGTTCCTAGAATAAATTCTCTTTACTGCAGAGAATTAAAAATGGGTCTTCAATCCTATTTTATCTTTCCACTTATAAAGTTATTTTCTATTTTCATTGCAAGATGATGTTATTGTTAATCGGAATACCAGAGTCAATCCACCATAAAATACTGTTTGGCACAGAGATCATATATAATGTATAAAGTTAATTACTTTTCAAAAGGGAAATAAAATATTTCTGTGAAATAATAGATCTCGTACTGACCTGACATAAGCTGATTACTTCTATGCTGGAGCTCAGACATGGTTGTGCTTTACAAAACTTCTGACAGACATAGTCAGGTTACCTACTGTAACCATTCTGGAATCAGTGCTGCTACAACAGGTGTCTTTTAACCTTCAAGCATTAGATCTGAGGAAGAGTAGGACTAGTGAGAGCCCTTTAAAACTGACATTAACGATTTACAGTGAAACACTTTCCCAGTTAAGACAGCATCTGTCACTATTATTCACACTGAGAAGTGTCTTAATCGGCAGGAAGCCCCACTGCAATCAATTACCAGGCAATTCCAGACTGTGATAGCCTTCAGTCCAAGAGAGCCACAATTTGACTCAGAGGGATGCCTTCATTCACCTCCTGCTCTAAACAGAAGAACATGGTACTTCAGAAAACTATTTTAAAGGACTCACAGACAATCTCTTTTTCCATCAGAACCATGGCAGGTAGCTTTGTGTATGATTTTGCCCTTCTTATCCTAAGTTAGTCTAGCTCATAGAGAAGCTGAGATGGGTCATGTAGCCATTTGCTTATAAAATGATGATAAGAGAAGCCTATGTAGCTCTTCATGCAGCCAAGATTATCTTCTATCTTCTATATTATGTTTTATGTACAAAAGAAAATGGAAAACATACTGAGAGGACTGCATTATTTTTCCTAAGGGCATCAGAAGGGCATCATAATTATGAGTTGTAGTTAGGCTAACTGATGAACTATGAGAATTTGCAAGATCTACATAATTTGTACCTAAAACAGAGGCTTGTGCAATTCAAATCTGCAGGGCTGCTGTAGCAAACAGCACAGATTTAGAAGCAAAAAATTGATGGTAAACATGTCACATCATGTCGTGTCCAACTATAAGGCACAGGAGACATGGTATCTCTCAGATGGGTTTGTAAATGCATTTAAAAATATTCAAGTATTAGTAGGTATACCAAACAACTTGTTTTCTTGAAATTACTTTCATGACTTCCACAGTTCAAATTAATTATGCGGAGGTATATTAAACTACAATAATTTTCACTGAATTGGAAGTTACTGACATAAATCCTTCATCAATAATCTTAGGGTAGTCCTGTTCTATTCCAATCAAATTTATGCTGCTTAAAACTTTCGAGCTACTTTCTCCATGAATAATTATTATTTCTCCCTTTCTGTGATTTGTATACCATTTCAGATTTGATAAATCAAGTCCTAAACATTTTATGATGTTGCTGTTGTTGCAAGATTCCTTTCCACATGCTGTTTTCCTGCCTTATGTTTTCATTTTCTTTTCCTTTCTTACATCACTATACTTCAAAAATACACTTTGTCTACAGAGTTTTACTAGTCTGGCTTTTATGCTATCCCTTTTGGTATTCAAGTTCTTTTTTTCCTTTTGTTTTCCACTTTGTCTTTCTTAACATCTCTGTATTGTTATGGTGTGCTGAAGTATGCAGTAGAAGTGAAGCTACCATGCATTATAAAGAGGATGTCTGAATGTAAGGGGGAAGGAATAGCCACTAATCTTGGTTCAGATTTTTTTCCTTAGAGTAACAGATATTTACTCAATCATGCTTCCAATATGTAATTATAACTAGAGTTGGCTATTGTTTCATTAGCCTTTTTTTTTCTACTAACCACTGCAAGATTTGTAATCTCCTTCCTGCACAATAATGTCCACAACTTACACACTCTTCTAAATAACCTGCAGACTGCTATTTGAGCACCACAGTGACAGACACATTACAGATAAGATAACATAAAGGGAACTAAACAGTAAATTACTTCACATGATTTTTGAGACATTAAATACATTTGAAGAACACATAATCTGTCATCTCTCAGCTTCCCTATCTTTTTCTCCTCATATTTTCATGTGCTTTTTTATTTCAATACTTTGAAAATAGGAATTAATGAAAATATGCTTTAGTAGACACTCAATCAGTCAGAATTTAAGCTGCACACTTTCAGATATTAATCAGCTTTTCCTTTCATGTCATAAGAGTGTTGTGGAGCAATGGATTCTTGCCACGTTGCTGACATGAGATTCAGACAGTGATGACATGGTAAGCAAAGACTGTCACTTGGAAATATGTAACTGGTAGGTCCACATTAATGTTTACGTTCCTCTTTAAAGATCTAGCTGTTACTTTAATTATTTCCTAAAACCCCTTAATTTTCATAATTTATAAAAGCCAATAATTACTTATTTGGCAATTAGAATGGGGGTGAATCACTGTGAGGCCGATCTTTTACTGAATATTTTCTACCTCCTGTTTTTATCCTGCCCCTCCCTTTTGACCCCAAACACACTTTAGCTCTAGGCTGTCCATTAAATAATTTGTGTACATGGAACTGGTAGACAAGAAATGAAGCCTGAATGACAAGTAATTCAGTTATGTCTAGCTGTGATTTCATAATTACAGATAAGTTTTTGTTAAAGCTTTTGTTCTATTTTTTAATAATACTACGTCAGAGGTATAATTCCACAAGCCATGCTTAAGCAAGTAAACAATTTAAAAAAATGTTTCTTAATCAGTTTCCATTTATTTTTCAATTATCAGTTTTTATTTTTCAACAACAAGCTCTCAAATATTATTTTTCTGATGATCATTATTTTGTTACTGTTATGAATCTATCATTCCATCACCATGCAAAATGACTGGCAGACAAATCCCACTTCTCTTCTGCTTTGCACATTTAAGTCATGATAACCGCACATTCTATTGAATTGTTCTTGTTTTCTCGTTAAGTTTTAGTATATTAAACACAAGACAAAAAGCATTACCTGTAACGAAGTCATAAATAAGCCCCTGCATCCTTTCTTTACATTTATAAAACTCTTATTAACAAATGAGACCTTTAATTTACTGAGACATATCAAACATATGAAAATAACATCTTGTATCATAACACAGTATCTTTGAAATATTCTTGGCCAGTCATTTCAGATTGTTCTCACTGACTCAATCAGGAATAATTTAATCAGAAATAAATTAAGACTTCCTCTACTAGAGTAAAAATAAACATTTTATTCATTTTCATTCCCTTAAAACATTTTCTTGTCTTCACAATCACGTAAAAATTGATGGGCTCAGCAGGTCTTCTGGTAAAGTGATGCATTTTCAGCTGATCCTTTAGTCTGTTTTCCTACATTCACAGCATACAATACATTATGTATGATAATGGATGCCTTTTTGGTTTATGGTACTGAGATTGTACAAAATGACCAACTAATAATCTCTCTCTCACTGTAACTATGTATATGTATAAACATATATGTATATACAGTAGTTCTTTGCTCCAGCTAACATAACTGAGAACTATTTTCTTGGAAGAACTTTATGTTTAGCCTAAGCAAGAATAAAAGTTTTCCTAAAATGAAAGTGAGTTTGCCAACAGAACAGTCTCTCAGAGCAGTGCAAAAAAATCAGACAAACTTTTGTTGATAATTTTCAAAACGAAAGTGAATAAAATACTATATCCAAAAAGAACAATCTTGAACCAGAAAGAAGGTGATCTTCAAAGAATTGAGAGAATTTTCATCTTTACCTGAGTATCAAAATGTTAAATTTGTGTGAGCAAAGTCTTTATTCCAACGAAACCTCACAAGGCTGCCTTGCAATGGCATAAAAAAAAACCAACTTGGTTACGCCTTTATCTATCTTCAGCTTAGGCTGCAGTTGGCCTAATCTAAATAAATAAATAAATAAATAAATAAATAAATAAATAAATAAATATGTATATATATATATACAATACAATACACTTTTTCTCAGGCCTAAGGTTCTTTAAAATAAGGCACTGCAAGACAAATGGCACAATTTATACAAAAAAGGTGCAGCTAAGAATCAATAGTCATTCTCACAGATGAAATGTATAGCTGCCTCAGGTCATACAAAATATGGTTACAGTAATCTGCATCAGACTCCTGGATGGTCTATTACAAGCATCTATTACACAAACACAAGAATGAGGAACAGCCTCAGACATGATTAAAGAAAACACTGGAACCACAGAACACTGAATGATCTGCTGTCCTCTAAAATCCTTTTGTGAAGAAACAGCCTTGATTTACTGTGTCAGCAAAAACTGTCAAATGAATGACACACTTGGGCATCAAGCATTCATGCTTCACATTGCCAAATGAAAAAAAAAGATGAAAAAGTCCATCTCAATACATTCAACTCTTTCCCTAATGGTTTCTATAATGATAAGTATTATGCATCAAGCAGATGGGAGAAGTGAAATAGAGGTGACATTTGAAGCATATGTTAGCATCTCCTCATTCTCTTGTATGAAGCGCTCTACAAAGTAGGAGGAGAAACAATGAATTCTTTTCATATTCCCTGAATCTATTTTTATATGAGAAATTACTTTTCATACAATTACTCTTAGTGAGCAGTTTAATTGCTTGCAAAGACCATGACAGTTGGGATGAAGAAGTTCCTAGTCCTTTTCTAGCTTCAATATAATCCCTTTAGCAAGCAAGTTGGATGTTTGGCCCATGTCTCAAAACATTTCCCAAGGAATAAGGAGTTCAAGGTCCAGAAATGTGTAACACTACACTGGTGCAAAATCTTCAGGGAACTTGTTATTCTTGTCTCATACAAGTTTTACAACCTCACCACTTTACTGCACTGAGTGGTACCAAGTGACTGATTTATCTATTTATGAATGCCTTTGATAATGTTTTTGCTAATAACAACTTTGACAATAAAAATCTGAGTACATTCACTCATGACAGTGGCATTTTACATGCACAGCATTCAGTAAAACCTCTACATTCAGTGTGGTTTAACCTTTGTTGCCAAATGCCTTGCCTTTTCCTTGGATAAGGAGCTGAATGTAGAGCTCCTATCTTAGTAACTTCAGGAATGTAACACCGATAGGTGTATTAAGATAGTGTTACCAGTTTTGCACCATTGAGCAGAGGAAATGGACAGACCTTTATACCCAAAAATTGCAGTCTGAGAGATTGCAAAGAAACAGTAGGAAGTGATAGGTCTTTTTTTGCTTATTCTTTTGCAATGTAGACTTCACATTTCCTCACTGATACCAGCTACTCCAGAAATTTTACTTCAAAGATGTGATAGATGCATTTTAAAAGGAGGTTAAAGAGAGCATCTGAACTTGGTTTATTTGGAAAATACTAATTCAGATTACTAACACAAATACTATACTAAAATTATATGCCAAAAGAAGAGTATATTGCTAAAACTGTACTTAACTGTTGAGGGATCTCATTGGATATTTGCTAATCTCTAAATTAGGCTAATCTCCAGATGAGAGACAGGATGTTCTTTTGAGCCACACAGCTCTCACATTGATAGGATGTAGACATCTGAGAGTATATTTCCAACTTGAGGTTGGGATATGCAGAGATGCTTCATGTGGAAACTGCTCAGTATAGAACAAAAAAAAAACCGAAAGGTACATTGTTTTCCATGACCAGCTTTTAATACTGCAGCATCCTTGCCTTTGACCAAAAGAGAACTTTCAGAAAGGGCTACAATAGTCCATATATGCTTAGGAAGAGGTGCCATATGAGCTGGTGCCATCATTTTGGCAATGTTAGTTGACTTACTTTTCATGCTCCTGTTAAGTTTCACTTTGGTGGCTTTTTAAGAATTAGTCAAGTGGATTAAGATATTTTCTGAGTTACCTTCAAAAAGGAAAATATTATTGCAATTCAAATTATTATTGGGTTGTTTGTGTATTTATTAAGAAGCCAGAATAGTTGAATATATATATTACTACCAGAGCTCTTTTTTTGGTAAAACTGTAATTGTGTCTAAGCTTTACAAACCCAGATGTTAGGAGCTCACTTAAATTCAATACAGAGGACAAATGAGGGTGCCAAGTGCTAGAATAAGAGAGATAAATAACATATTCCTATTTTATCTGTATTTAGAAGTAGATATTCCTGTTGATATAATGTCTGCTTTTGTCATAAAGCCATAATGAATCACACAGATTTAATTGATCCATTACATAAAAGTTGTTAAAATCATACAAAAAATTGAAGTCATTGTTTCTGAGTGTATCCAGGGCTAACATTTTCAACTGGTGTATATTAGTACAGTTCATGCAACAAAAAAGCTTTGGAAGAATCTGTTAAATAGTCTTCATTCTTAATCTGAGTCAACTGGGAAGCAGGCATTTTGACAGCTATTTAACAGCAGAGGCCAAGTCCCAGCCAGCTATGTCATTCTTTCTAGGTACATCATGCAAACATTTACGCATGTGAATGATACCTCATTATCATTGTAAGAACATGAAAATATGAGTATAAACTTGAAATATTAAAGTTCTAAGAAAATTCTATTTTCTCTCCAAAGATGACAACTAAGTCACAAAATCCTTTACAATCCCAGGGAAATAGTCTTTTGTCATTGCTAGCAGAGATTTTTCTCCTTTTAGCACTCCAAATCCTGGAAGTGACAACAGCCATCACAGATATGATGGAAGGATGTAATAAAAGAGGAACAAATTATAAACAACACTCAGTAAAGCTGAGCAATAGTAGAATTATAGCAACCAATTCAAATTTAAGTAATAAACCTCTCAAATATCTTTCGTAAGTTATGTTACATTCTTGTTTAGATTTTAGTAAGTTTTAGTGACAAGTCACATGGAAATATGTACTGCATCAAAATAAAGTGGTCAATTTAATTATGAAGCTCTTATTTGTTTAAAATAAAATGAGTGCTAAAACACTGTTCTCCTTATATAGAATCATCAACTGGCTTGGGTTGGAAGGAACCTCAAAGCTCATCCAACCCCAGCCTCTGCCTTGAGCAGGCTGATCCCCACCAGTTCAGACTGCCCAGGGCGCCATCCAACCCAGCCTTGAGTGCCTCCAGAGATGGGACATCCACAACTTCTCTGGGCAGCCTGTGCCAGGGCCTCACGGCCCTCAGTGACAAAATTCCCTGACATCTATCTAAATCTCCCCTCCTTGAGTTTAAAACCATCCCGTGTTGCCCTGTCACTATCTAACCATGAAAGGGTTGATAAAATGAAAAACAGCAATAAGAATTTCAATCCTTAACATTGCTACTGTGCATCAGAATGGACTGCAAATGCAAGAATAATTTAGGTATTTAGGTAGTTCAAGGCATAAATCATCATGAAGATGTCTTTATCACATATTGAAAGATAATCAAATGTCACTGTCCATCAGTATAAGAATATTGTAAGATGAGTTGAAAGGGCAGGCAAGCATCTCCAAACCATTTAGAAACAAACAAGCAAACGAACAAAAACCTTGCAGTGATTTACACTTGCAGAGATAGAAGCTTAGTTGCAGCTTTTATTCATAGAATTTAACAAGGTCACAATCTATCTGTGGCAGCAGCTAGTGGGACATTTATCTTTTTAACAATTTCTGCTTTAATTATCAGTATTATCAGAGATGGTGTTTTTTATCACGGTAGCATGTAACATAAAATGAAAAAAAAGCAAGTATTAATAAGGACTCACAGAACAAAGTGGGGAGGTTTAACGGAAGTTTAGAAAACTTCATTTCAGGAGTAGAAAATACTGGGTATAATGCATTTTAGCCCTGCCAGTGCATGCTACTCTAACCTGGCTCCCATGACTGGAATGTAGGAATTGAAGGGTACTTCAGGAAAGACAGGGAGGGGAAAAGAGAAGGGGGTGTTGCCCTCTACATCAATGACCAGCTGGAGTCCATGGTGCCCCACCTGGGGATGGATGAGGAGTTGACAGAGAGCTCATGGGTTAGGGTTAAAGGGAAGGCAGGGGAAGGAGACATCATTGTGATGATCTGCTACAGACCATCTGATCAGGAAGACTGAGTGGATAAAGCTCTGTATAAACAGATAGGAGTAGTTTCATGTTTACAAAACATGGTTCTCATGGGGGCCTTCAACCACCCTGTTATCTGTTGGAGGAACAACACAGCAGGGCACCAGAAACTGAAGATGTTCCTGGAATGTGTTGATGATAACTTCCAAGTTGTACTGGAATCCGTGAGCTGTCTAGATAGATCTTGAATGTCCACAACCACTCCATCATTCTTACCATAAGAAACTCTTCCACATGTTAGTATGGAACTTCCTATGATCAGGTTTTAGGCCATTACTCCTTGTTCTATCTCTATAAAACACCAAGAAATGCCTTTTCCCCAGGCTGAACAAATCCAGGTTACTCACCGTTTCCTCATATGAGAGATGCTCCAGGCCCTTTATTATCTTTGTGGCCCTCCTTTTAGACATCCCTGTCTTTTTTGAAAATGAACAGAAATGAACAGAAATGAACCAGAAATGAACATGGTATTCTAAATGTGGCTTCACCAGGGCAGAGTAGAGGGGGAGGATCAACTCTCTCAACCTGCTGGCCATGTTTTTGTTCATGCACTCCAAAATACCATTGGCCTTCTTGGCCACAAAGGCACACTACTGGCTCACGGACAACCTGTCGTCCACCAGGACATCCTCTGCACTTCTCTGCAGAGGTCCTCTGCAGCAGGTCAGCCCCTAACCTGTACTGATGCATGTAGTTATTCCTCCCCAGGTGCAAGACTCTACACTTGACCTTGTTCAACATTATATGGTTCCTCCTTGCCCAACTCTCCTGTCTGTTCAAGTCTTTTTGAATAGCAGCACAGCCCTCAGGTGTGTCAGCCACTCCTCTCAACTAAACAAGACCGGACCCAACACTGCCCCTTGAGGAACACCACTATTTACTGGCCTCCAAACAGACTCTGCACCGATGGCAGCAAACTTCTGAGCTCTACCAGTCATCCCATTCTCAATCCACCTCACCATCAACTCATCTATTTCATACTTTCTAAGTTTCATAACAAGGATGATGTGGGAGACAGAGTCAAATACCTTGTTGAAGTCAAACACACAACATCCACTGCTATTCCCCCATGTACCCAGGCAGTGATCACATGACAGAATGCTACCAGATTGGTCAAGCACGATTTCCCTTTCGTGAATCCATGTTGACTACTCCTGATAATCTTCTCTTCTAATTGCTTGGAGATGGTGTCAAAAACAAGTTGTTCCATCACCTTTCCAGGGACAGAGCTGAGGAGGTCTGGCTTATCATTTCCCAGATCCTCCTTGCACAGGAATGACATTGGCTATCCTCCAGTCTTGAGTCACATCTACTATTCACAAAGCCCTTTCAAAGATGATGGAGACTGGTAGTAACAGTAGTAAAAGCAATTATTTTAAGTCCTCCTGACACTTTATAGAAGGAACAAATATTGAAACTATTTAAGAAGAGAACTTTCAAAAAAAAAAAAAAGTCCAATCTATCTCACTAATATCTCACTTTTAATAATGATAATAAACATAGTATCTATATCATTTTTAAATGACAGCATATTTCTCAATGAAAAATATTGCTGTTGTCACTCATGCTGATGCAACAAATTTAACTAACTCTGTTTCCTCTATACTCTGCATCCCCGAGTACAAAGATATCACGTGCTGATTTATGGATGAGATATCACCAGAATTTTTTCAAATCAAGTTCTTTTTTTTTTCCTTTAACAAGAAGCAGCGCTGAAGCATTAATGTTTAGTGAAAATTTAAAACTACTCATAGAAGTAACCACAGATTGCAGCACCGAGAATCTAAACTGCGAGAACTGGCCTGAGGCTGGCAATTGCTGCCACCGCAGTTTTGGCTGAATAAGCTATCATTTGACCCTAAGGCACCTGTCCAACAAAAACATATCAAGGAATGGATGACAACAGCTATTTCAGCAGTATTTGCAGGGACAAGAACACATCAAGAGTCAACAATGGAAGTAATAAAAAAGGTTAAACTTTCCATTACAAATAAAAACCAAGAGAATCTCTCTGATCCTTTTTGTAGAAGAAATGTGTGTAATGCCAATGCTTAGAAGTAGAGGGAGAAAAATAAACTCCACACGTTATGATCAGTCAAGATAGAAAGGATGCCACTATTATTCTCGGAAACAGTGGTCAGTAAAATAAGTGCATCTCAGTTTTTTTTTGTTTTTGTTTTTTTTTTCCCCCCCAAAAAATACTTTTGCCACTGTATTTACAGGTGATTTGAGTTATTCTTGTCTCATGTTATTACCCATCTAAAGCATGCAGGATAAACTTCCATGGCAGTCCATATTTATTTATCCTTCAACATAAATGTCCCTGTGCACAACCTTCTGAATGAAACCTGGAAAATATTCTACACAGACATATGGCTGTAACAGGGTAGGCAGGCAAGCTGTGATCTTAGATCTTAGGGACAGTTCTACTTCTTAACTAAAGGAGATGCTAATGCAGACACTAACAAAGACAGGGTAGATGCACCATAATCTGGACGTATGTTAGCAGTGGGTAATTAATACATGGAACATACTGGATTTGGCTTGCTATTTTGTCTATGCTCCATGAAGCTGATTTAAGATAAGTTGAAAATCAACATAATTACTTCTACTCTCAAACCAACTATTCTTAATACCCTAAGTATACTTGTCCAAAGTAGAACACTATATCAAAGATTTTTTTTTTTTGGCTTGTGTATACCTTTCAAGTAGTATATGCAAGAATAGCCTGTAGTCTCTCTTTCTTTCCATTTGTGACCCTGTTATAGGACAATAAAAGAAAACTAATAATCTGCAATTACAAAGCATGTGTCTTAAGCATCTAAATATTATTATTAAATATTACTATTAATTATTACTAAATATTACTTAATTTGTTACTACCAAACATGGCTTTAACCATTCATCTAGTTTGTTTGCATGTCTCCTGTAAATTTATTTTCCCTTTGGGAAAAAAAAAAAAATAAAAAAAAATCCAACCAACTATAGTCAGATGCACAGTACAATTGAAAATGATAACATTGGTTCTACACATATAAAGAAAAACATCTCTGATATGATAAGTACCTATGACATTTAACATATAGTGCATCTCATATGAAGAGATGCAATTAATAAACTTGTCGTACTGCCAAATTAATATTGCTACAGATTATGTACTCAATTTCAATATCAAAAGAGAATTTGATGTGTAGGCAAACCATCCTTTGTGTAAAAGACAGCATGCTGCGCCTGGTCATGTGGCTAGTGAGGCCATTTAGCAAGGAATTGAAAAAAAGTAAAAAATACGTGAAAAATACAGTGACCAAGTCTGGAAATCTTACTGATGAAAAGTGACTAGATTTCAAAAAGGCTGCAATTCAGAAACCATCATTAAGTACTGGCACCAGCATATATAAAGAGCTAGGAATCTGGAGTTAAAATGAGTAAAAATGAATTTCAGAATTTCTGACACATTCTTAGGTGTCTTTTGGCTTCTGCTCTTTTTTTTGTGTGTTTTTTATTGTTTGTTTGTTTGTAGTTATTTACAGAATTGCTGCCTTTTTTTTTTTTTTTTTTTTTTTCCCTAAGCAAGTTGTTAGCTAACTCTAGAAGAACCTACACTGCTATCAAGCACCATGGAGGTCACTCCCACACATCTGATTACCTCCACACTTGATTCATAGGAGTGTTGCTAGACATGTACTGTAAGCTACTGTGAAAAAGCCATTCATTTCTAAAACAGGTATTTACTACAAACTACTCTTGAAATATGGAAGCTACAAGAAGCTCACTAAATTTTATGGTAATAGTATAACTTCCAGAATAACACTTTAAATATTGGGAATTAGGAAAAGGTAGGTATTGTACAAAAGAAGTCAGCTACTTAAAATATTGGCCATAACTTTACATGTGGTATTGCTAAGGAAAAAACTATGATCCAAACTCATAAACAAAAGAGACGTTACTTATAAATTCTCATATGTGGAATAAGGAATATATCTTTTCCAACTAATCTACAGAAATTCTGAAAATACCTTTTTAGGGAAGCAAAATGGTATTATTACACCGGTTATAGGTTATCCAAATATATACACTTTCCAGTTGAATAAAGCAAAATGGTCTCAAAGACAGTTTCTAGGAAAATAACAATTACAATTTGCTCTGGTTGTTACTCAAATACCTAAAACTATATCTTTAACCTAGGATCCTTGTACACTTAAAAAAACGAGAAGATCATGCCCTCAAACGTGCAATAGGTACATAAAGCAAAGCAGAGATAGGAGATAGGAAAACTTAGGGCCTCTAAACTACTTCTAGCAGAATCTGAGGAAGATTAATGCTCCTATTTCCACAAGTGCTTGTCAAAATGATATTCACAAGTGAACAGTGTCTCCCCAGACATCTTGAGAGGTAAGTATTTCTAAATGTCTTTCTAATCCCCACCCTGATGCTGAAAAAACATCAAGATTCCTTGGGGTCCCTTCCAAACCAAGCCATTCTATTGCTCTATGATTATGAGCATTCACTCTGTCTGGATCTCAGTTTTATGAGGGAGAAGCACAAGACAAGCACAAGACTACTTGTTACTGAAACAAACAATATACATTTTCTTAAAGAAGTGAAGCTTTCACTGGCTTGTACCTGATGGATAATTATAAACATGGATTTTGATTATTTTAGGAAGAAGACATTGTACACTAAAGCACTGAAGTAGGATTTTTATTTTATTTTATTTTATTTTTTTTTACCACTGACAGTGTTTGAACAAGTAAAAGGTTACAGAAGTATAGATGAGCACCACCATTACTTTTATTAAAACAAAAAATGGAGACACAAAATATGAATACTTCTTGCAAAAATCTTGCTCTGTCTATGAGAGAGTTTGGTTAGTCAGAAAAATTTAACTTAATTTTGGATACTGGATAGACTTAGGTGCTCTATCCAAGTCAGAGATTCAGGACAGGAACTGAAGTTGGGGTCAGGAGTTGGATATGATGATCCTTGTGGATTCCTTCTAACTCAAAATATTCTGTGATTCTATGAAGTAGAAATGTATTAATCTTGTAAGTTTTCTAGCAGAAATTCTAGATATCTAAAATTCACTTAAATGCTCTTCTATGAACCTGTTTAAGTCTTAAACAATCATCTGCTTGGGTATTTCTCCTCTCTCAGTACCCAGGTATTTCTGGGAATTTATACTTCACCTTGCTTACCAAAAGAAGTCCATGACAGAAAGAGGATTTTTATAAATCCTAACCCAGTACATTGAGCATATTCTATTCTTGTCAGTTTCCCCCTCCAAGCTAGTTTCTACCCCCACAGTATCTTGCTGACAAATCATTCCTTGAAGGCATTCTTTCCTTGTTTCTCAGTTCTTTTCCCAGATATGGCTTCTCTCTCCTCTGTCTTTTTGAACTCGCCATCTTCTTTTTACAGAGAGAAGCAGTGCACTGAGATCTCAGCCCCTGATGTTCTCTGAGGACCTTTCTGAATCTTATTATTCAAAATCTTGAGTCCTATAAAAATCTTCAGTGAAAACAAACAACATTGAAGAGTGTGACAAGGAGTACAGAGACTTCCCAGTGATGGCAAATGTGAGTTAAAGATAACATCTTTCCATCAGACAATGAGTTAAATGGAGTCTGAAAAGTACAACATTTTGATTAAAAATAATGAATAAGGAAAACCAAAGACCTATTCAAGAAAATAGACCTTAGCCTTAATAACACACAGCCTTTGTTCCAAGTAGCTTAGAAGCAATGTTGAATTTAAGGTTCATAACAGGTTATTGTTTAGATCACAACTGAAGAATTCAGATCCTAATGTACTGTAAAAAAGCACCCTAAGTTAAGCCATTATGCAAAGCCCATTTCTGACCTTTCTATCACATAGCACATTTGCTATTGCACCATGGTGAGATAGGTTCAATGATCAAAGATTCTAATATCTCTTTGAAATATCAATATCAAAATCACTGATTCAGAAATGTATTCAGAGAAAGGAGGTGTGGGGAAGTTCCTTTAAGAACAAGAAAAACAGAGTGAGCAAAGCACAAAACTAATTAAACTTGATGCAACAACAACAAAAAAGCATTTTTTATGCAATTTATTAAAGAGAAAAAGCTGTGAAATTAACAGCAATCAAAAACTAATTAAAGTTGATGCAATAGGAGCAGCCAAAGAATGCCTGATAACATTTATTGAACCAAAGAAACATGGCTGTCAAGTTAAAAGAAATCAACTAAATTCTGTTTTTGAATAGTAACGCAAAGATAATTATTCTCTGGGTGACACTTACAGAATAAGTTTCAAGTCATTACCTCAAAAGACAAAAGGACTGACATGCTGTGTTAAACTGCCTGTGAAAAAAAGGGTCTTTTTCTAATACAGAAACTTTGTAAATAATTCCTCAGTCTTGCATATAAACATAAATGACTCATCAGTCACACAATGCACTATTCTTGTTGTATCAGTTACTTCTATAAACTAGTATTTGACATTTAGGAGAATACCTTGTCTAACAGGGCATTTATAAGCTCCGGATGTTTTCATCCTAACTCTGAAACTCCCTCAGTACCTCTGGGCAAATAATTAACATTTAAGAGTGCATTTGTTTTATGATTATGATGCAAAACTCAATTCCTGATGTCAAGCATCATTTAACTTGTCCAGTTGCCAGAAATTCTTTTCTTTTAGGTTTTGGGGTAAATAGTAAAGTGAGCTGTCTGTAGTTGAGCATTGGTACCATGGTCTCTGCTTTAGAAAAATAATTTAAATAAAAATAGTTGTTAGCTAAGTGTATAATGATAACAAACATTTGAATGCTTTTGTTTTTGTTTTTGTTTTCCAAAAATCACTTAAAAGGTTTAATGTTTAATGAAAAATGCATGTCTTTTGTGAGTAAAAGTAACTATTTCTTACATAAAACTGTTCACAACCTTCAGCTCTAACTTCCAATGGGTCAGGCTAAGTAGCAAAGACTCTCATAGCCAAGTGAACACTGAAATATTGAGGAAGCATTATCCTTGACAAATAAGCAAATTTCCCTGTCAGAATTTCTCTAAAGCATTTTGTGGCACCTATAGGAACTTGGTCAAATCCCAGTCTGCTGAGTTTCATTTACAGCACAACACCTTTATTTTGTAATCACAGTTAAAAAACAGTTCAAAGAATTCACAGAATCATAGAATGGCCTGGGTTGAAAGTGACCACAATGATCAAATAGTTTCAACCCCCTGCTATGTGCAGGGTCACCAACCACTAGACCAGGCTGCCCAGAGACACATCCAGCCTGGCCTTGAATGCCTGCAGGGATGGGGCATCCACAACCTCCTTGTGCAACTTGTTCCAGTGTGTCCTGGACAATCTCCAACATTACCATCTTACTACTAAATCACCAACATAAAGCTTCTATTCACAAATAAATTTCTATCTATCTTAAAAAAAAAAAAATACTAAATCATGTTATCATAGACGAACATACCACAGTTTCCAAGAAAACTGCTAGGTTTATTTTGTTTAATTTCGTTATTAGACTCTCTTCAGATGAAAGATAGTTTTCTAGAACTCATTTTAATACTTTTAAATTCCACTTCCTGTTCCAGGAAAAGAAAAAACTATATAAAAAATGACCACTGAAGTCCACCATCATATTCCAAAGAGCTACAACTTGGTATTACTGACAAGCCTAGGGAAGACTTCCATGTTACACTACTCCACTTCTTTGTAAACATAGGATTTTTTCTAAACATTAAAAAGCTAGTCTGCTTAATGTTGCTGAATTTCTTTCATAGTACATTTTTACTTCCAATTTATTTTTATTTTTATAAGCAATTAATTATTATAAGCAATGAGAGAGACCCTCATTACAGGCATGCCCTTTCAGAATTATTTTTTACAAAAATGTTCATGACCTTATATGATCAAAATACCCATTTATTAGTCTGATCAGAATTTGCTTACTGCTACCAAATTATATTTTTCTTCTTCATTTTGTCTTCCTTATATCAAATGAAGATTTAAATTCCTCTTTTTTGGGGGGAATAAATGATAGTTTGCAATGCGCACTTGCTTGTATTTACTTCAACAGATGGTCAATAACACTCCAGCTGAGCTCCAGTAAAGAGAATGTTTTCTTTCTTGTATATTATGGGCTTCCATAGGCTGGTGTAGAACTTCATTGCTCCTAAAATCGGGGGGCCAGACCAAGTTTTATATAAGTAAGTATATCCTATAAAAATGAAAAGTGTTTTATCTGCTTAAACCAAGTCACATCTTGTCCTGTAGTGGACAAAAAATGTCTACAATTTTTTATTTTTTTTTAAAATTTCTAGCCATTCATTACTTTTTATGTCAGTCTTTCAGCAAAAAGTTAATCAAACCTGAACTCTCACAAAATTATACTCTTTGTACCACAGTAATTAATTTGTTCCTTTTGTAAATACTCTAAGCTCACTCCTCAATTCTTTTCTACTGGGTAGTGAAAAAATGTTAACTTCTTCCTGGCTGCACGTGAGCTGACTAGCTGCCTTATTTTTCCATCTCAACTGCTCAGTTGTTCTGTGCTTTTCTGACTGGATAACTGAATTCTACCTGAATACTTTTCTTTTTTACGGTCCTTCTCCTACTCCAAATGCCCTTGAATTTATTTATATTTGAGACTCATACTTCCTAT
>JAPSGF010000071.1:1122457-1140716 GCA_035772895.1 Perdix hodgsoniae
AAAAAAAAAACAGGTTCAATAGTTGATGCTGGATTTGTAAAACAAAATTTTCAAAACAGTGATATTTACTTCTCAGCAAGTCTAGATCTCACTTCATTTAGATTTGGAAGTAGGTTAGTTTAAAAAAAAAAAAGAAGAATTCATTATTAGCACCCATCATCTTCAGTAGATGTTTGCAGACTATGATTGCACATTTATGTTTGAAAGACAAACAATGGCAAGACGCCCTGATGACTAAGGATACCTGTTACGGAAGGTGAGGCTACAGAAATCTGGTGCTTTTCTTCAAATTCTCTTGATTCTTATTGTGTAAGATGGTGCCTTTTCATGAACTTGTACAGCTGTAATTTCAGATGTAATTCCTCTATTGGCTGAGAGATCAGGCAAGCATCATTAACCTGAAGCACGAAGTCCTGATATTTATTTAAAATATGATTTCTACAATGACCAGTAAAGAACAAAACACACAGGGAGGATACTTTACAGAATGAGGAAGTCTCGAATGCTTTGTAAAGGAACTACTACAGAGAGGCTGACAAAGGTAGCCTAATAAGAGCACCGCAGACCTTGCATAACACTATGCTGAGAGATTTCGAAGCTCCTATTTGCCTCAGCACTAAGGTGGTTCTTCCAGTTGAAGGCAAGAAAAATTTTAGTATGAAACAGTACACTGACAAATAGAAAGAAGAAATATATCCTCCCTCCCAGCCCTACCCTAACAGAAGCTGAAATCAGCTTCTGCAGAAAGACGGCAATATGAAATGCAAAAAACTGACCAGGCAGCATGAAAGCACAGTGCATTGCAAGAAAGAAAATGCTAAGCAATTTTTGAAGTGTTAATAAGGAGAAGCTGAAGCCTTCAACGGGCCTGAAAAAAAATACTCATTCACAATCCTGGCTTATCTTCACAGGGAGAAAATTCCATATGTGAGTCAGTTGCTAAGAAAGCTCTGAGTAATGCACATACAAGTCTGACTTTTTAAGTTGACATTTCTACTTTTCCAGGGGATAAGAGCTGTCAGAAGAGTTCCCTAGGTAGACCAGAGGATTGCAGAGAAGTATTATTCTGTAGGAGTCAAAGCATTGTGGCATAAGTACTTTGATGGAATTAGCAGTGGTGAATTAGGAAATAGCCTCATACTCTGTTCCTAGCGCAAAAAATTACTGCTCCCATGGCAGAAGCAGAACAAAGGAAAGAATCAGAAGGAAACCAGCTGCAGATTTTCTGATAGAGCAGAAAAGCACATTTCCTTCTGCTGATGATTTCACATTGCCATTAACTAACATCTGGCAGTGGGGCAGAACAGATAACTGCAGATAATACAATTGTAAACATTGCTGTTAGATTTGTCAAGAGCTCAGTTGTCAGAGTGCTTAAGCCACCTTCATTCTTTGTCTGATTTTATCACAAGATGTGCCTATAATAAACATTTATTATGCAAAACTTAAAAATGATCAATAATTCTTGATAATAATAATACTTGATAAATCTTATCAAGAACATCAGAAGAATATGCTATGCATCTGTATGAAACCAAAATAGGGACTGCATAAAATTTTTCTATACACTTGGAAAAGTGTTGGTCTTTAAAGATAACGTTTGGCATGGGTTAATCACCTCTTTCATTAGAGAAAGGAATACATACTGAGAACATCTTTCTGCCATCTGACTAAGCAATGAGCCAATACAATTGTAAATCTTCCATAAATTCCCCATGGTTCACCTCTACAGAGGAAATTCTTTACTTCTCAGATCCTATGCATTTTCAGATGATCATTGCACCAACTGTATACAAAAACTTTATATCATGCTGTTAAAAGAAATGGAATGTGACAGTTCTGTGATTCTCCCTAGAAACACTTACCAATTAAGAGACTGAACTATTCTTATATATTTTTAGTTTTTAATATAATAACAATAACAACCAAAACTTTTATTCTAGTAAATACAGTGCAGTGGTTCATTTTCTAATGTTCTAGTGGCTGATATAATGTATTTTATCTGTTACTGAGGTAAACATGATTTTAGAGTACTACTCTATCCCCACAGTCTCAGACTATGAATATAAATTCCAACTCATTGGAATGTTTCTTCATTTGAATAAAGCAGATTTTAAGAATGGTCTGCACTTTTTCATACTATTTCCAAGCATTAGAAGTACTAGTTCTGTGTAATACTTACCCATACTACAGAGAGCTTCATGCAAGTTCGATCAAGTTTGACATATTCATTTAACACGGTTCAATTCAGGCAAGTTTTTCCTCTGTGTTAGTAGTAAGCAGAACGACCATGATATTAAAATAGAAATGATGGGATTTGCACTGAGACAACATAATAATTTCATTCAAGTTGGGAAAAATAGAGATGACAGCCACTTTATTTTCAGGCTGCAAAATAGACCAAAAAGGTCTGAAATATATCAAAAGGGAGAATATGCCTTCTATGAAATCAAATAAAGAAATACAGAAGTGCTAAGACTGTACCTTGTGATGCACATATTATAAACCAAACTTTTTTTCACTGATGTAAACTGAATCACCAACAGATAATCTGTATGCGAAGAATGATCTAGTAAGGTGGCATTGTATTTTTTCCTATAAATGTTATTTCAGATAACAAGAAATTCTATTTAAGTTGGTTTTCTTCTATTTAACACACATTTGAGCTGTCAGTGTAGTTACATAGTATTATTCTCTTAGGCTGCCACTGGGTAATAAAGCTAAAGATAGAAATAAAATAATAACAGCTTGTGACAGGTTACATTTAAAATGGTTGATCAGACTGATCAATGGGACATTGCTTTTAAAGCTTAATTCAGATGCAAAGAAGGAAAAGATAACTGTGGAGCTCAACAGTTTGCTCATATCTCACTGAACTGGAAGGCATTTGGGATGCAGCCTCAGTCTTAATGCAGCTGCCACATACAGAAAAATCCTCCTTTTCTTCTCATACTCTATAACATAAATGCACATCTGCCTTTCTCTTCCAGAAATAATTCTGCTAGCATCTATACCCTTTTAGAATCTATGTTAGTCTAAACTCATAGCTGGTTTTCATGTTAAATTTCAAATTTATTTTTTCATGTGACTTTTCTGTATTTTTAAACAGTATTTTGCACACTTTGTAATATTTTACAATTAACATACAGACAAGCATTATCAGTTGCCACAGATTAGTTGTTACAAGTGATTTTTATATTTTTATAACACTTGTTAACATGCCTTGAACTCTCCTGCACCACTGGTTTGCTGTTGTTTGTTTTGTTTTCTTCTCCATTTACACAATTGCCTATTGGTTTTGTGTTTCCTCAAGCTCCTTTTATCCAGAGTACAAACCTCTGAAAGTAATCTCATTCTAGTTGATTCAGTTCTCGTTTCTGTTCAATTTGAAGTTATTTTCTCTGGCTCACAGCAGAACATCACACAGTCTCTCTCACTGAGTTATTGAGGATTTTCACTCCGTATCAGCAGCTCATCAGCAATTACTTTTCTGCACACACATCCTTAAAGATCTGGGACATGATGATTTGTTACACTTTCTGTGCCGAAACAATCATGAAGGAAGTTCCTTAAACAAGTTTCTACCAGGAAGGGAACAGAAAGACGAGCATTTTTTATATTAAGCAGTACTTGATAGACTTTCATTTTCATCCCAGAAACTGACAATAACACTTTTATGTTCATACAGAATGAAAGTGTACATTTACTGCTCCTATTTTAATGTAGTTGGATATATTCAAATCATTAGGTTGCCAGATGTGAGCAGTCTATAAAACAGGTACAGAATATATAGAATCATAGAGTGGTTTGGCTTTGAAGGGATGGTAAAGATCACCATGGCCTTGATTCATCTGCCTTTTTGATAGGCTTCATAACACCTAATGTTTGATGTGGTAAACTTTAGTTTGATTCCCACTTTCAATGTAAATTTAAATAAGGCTTACTATTTTTGGTGATAGAACGGGTTTTGTGCAAACTTAACCTTCTGCGTTCATTTTCTTTATTTCTACAAACACTTTAATCCTAAACAAAACTGGGGTTTTCTTCCTTCATATCACTTGGTACCTGTTGACAAGGGCATATTTTTATTGTGATTTAACATAATAGTTTTTTATTTTACTTAAGTATTCTATTTTATTTTACTTTAAACACTAAATACTTCAGACTTTTAACATTATGTTTTCCTAGCATGGCTTAAGGTGAATCTGTAGTAATATCTTCTCCAAATTTAGATTAAAGAGAAGCAAACCCATGCTACCAGCGGAAAAAAGACCCAAGCTGTCTTACCCTTTACTGAGCCTGAAAACAGAAACAAGAAAATAACGGAAATAAGGGAAACACAACAGAGACATCCACACTCATTCTGTGGCAATTAGGCCTAACTCAGAAAGACTTTATCTACTTCAGTTTATAAACTGTTAAATCCTTCTAACATTGAATGGCCTTGCGAGCACGGATCACAGGCAGCTTGGGGACTTGCCCCATCACTTTTGACTGAGTAATTTGGATTGTCCATTCAATCTGGCAAGCCAAGAGCCTTCATAATTTCAGAGAACCTGTTATTTCAGTATGCAGTGGATTCAGTTGCACAGGTACAATCATGTTATCATATCAGCTTCTGGGATGGGTTTGGAATTCAAGTGAGTCATGTATGGCTAATCCAGACTGATAGACAATGTTTTTCCTATTCTTTTATTTTTCTCCTATACAGAAGTCACTGTCTTTCAATCATACACTTTGGCAGCTTCCCCTCCCTCCTCCCCAGTCACTTGGGTAATTCACTAAAAATATGTTGTTGAATCACTCTTCTGGACTACATTTCTCTTGAACTACTATTTTTATTCCCTCCGCAGTTGCTGACTGATAGTTAACCTCTACCTTAAGCCTTCAAAATGCAGTTGAAATGGCACTCACTCTACCACCTGCTAATAGACTATGGTTGCTGTGATAACATTACATTCATTTTTTGTCTCTGTTTCAAAGCCTTCGGATTTACTGTTTCTAGTATCAATAGTCAGTGTGTTGTGGAATCAGATTTTATACATGTTAAGCTACATGCATATTTATAAGACACAAGTCAGTAGCTAAAATATGTTTTTCAGCTGACCTAATTTGCTTTGAGGAACCTTCTAGAATCAGGACAGACCTGCCAGCAACAAACATCCTAGCTAGCACAAGAGCTACCCAGATGTTTGTTCATGGCTGTGCACTTCACACACTGTGCCTTGCAGATACTGTCATTTTTCAGAAGGTTCTATTTCATCCTTATAGGAGTTTTATTATCCAGATGCAAAGCCAAGAATGCACTTGTGTTTTGGATATTTTCATATTTTTATATGGAACATATCACTTCTTCCTGCGCTGCACATATCTGAATGTTCTATGATTGCCTCTCCACTCTAATATTTTTAAAATATTTTTCTACTTTTATCCATAGCATTGTCTGCTTCTTTATAATCTGATACAACATTTCTAAGTACTCAAAATTCAACTTTTTCCACTGCTGCTGTTTTCATTTGAGAAGCACCACTTTTACCAGCTCGGCAAATATCAGCTATTCTTTGCAATGTCAGTTCCTTTTTTTTCTTTTTCCTACAAAGTTAAGTTTTCTTGGATCTAGCAATCATTTACACAACAAAACATTCTGGTTCTGATCTGTTTGGTAGTTCTCTCATCCCTATTGTACTGAAGATGTGACATAACAATCAGTACTCTTGATTGTCACAGTTTCTTTTTGGAAAACAAGCAAACAAACAAACAAACAAATAACAACAACAACAAAACACCAAGAAACCAACTGAAAACACCTTTGCTTTCCCTAAGGAACAATGTTCACTGTGATCAAAAACAAAATGCCTTTTACTGCCTACCATCATGTTCTTTAGGATGTAATGTTGAGCTCTACTGCTCCTGGATCTACTGCCTATCACTGAGAACCTATTCTCCCTCTTGTCCTTCTCTGCACTCCAATTGTTCCACAGTATCACTTTCTCTGAGTTGTCTGAAAGAAAACAATGGGTTCAGAATTTACTGGAATACACCATTAGCGCAGAGAGGTCAGCTATAAGAAATATCTCTTTACATTCTTTATTTTGACTCCCTTCTACATACTTCCTGAAAAATAAAAATTATATATATATATATATATAATGTGTGTATATATATATCTATGTATATGCATATATATATAATTTATACATATATAATGTTATATATATATATATATATATATATAATGCTTTAAGAGATTCTTTTTCATTTAAAACAAAAATAGCCACCAGCCTGAGTATTACAAAGCTTCCTGTCAGGGTAAGCTTAGCAATGTCATCACAACTATCACCTCACTTCAGCATATTCCAATGCATCGCATCAGCTTCATTCTCCATTTAGCCTGAGTGCTAGCAAACTTAATTTCTGCACATACTTACATTTCAGCACAATATAATGCAAACTCCTACACTTTCTAACTATCTCTACAGTATGCTCATTTACGCTCTTAATACTGCTAAGAAAATGAAAAAATAAATGCTGTAAGTGGGAGTAGTTTCACTAATTCATTACAATGAAATAATATTCTAATGCATTGTAATACATTTTTAAGTGAATTTTTCATACTCATAAAGACAATAACTGTCAAGATATTTTAACAGACTCCTGCTCCCTTTTATCATGCTATCTTTTTTAAGATGCATGAACAAAAGCATTTGGGTTTTCAGAAGTGGCTGGTTTTGATACCTCGTTTTTTGAGGATCAAGCGAGACGTCTCTTGTTCTCAGAAGCTCTAAAGAGAATTCTTTTTTTTTTTTCTTCTGCCTTCCCCCCCCTTCCTCCCCCCCATGTAGTAAGCGACTATTATTCAAGATCATTTAAACCTCTTTCCTAACATGGATCAGAGGTAAAGCATACTGGTTTTTATCGGATTTGAATAAGTTTTCTCCGTAGCAATCCATATGATGGATCAACAGTAATGTTGATAACACACTGATGTTTTGGATGTTTCTGAGTAGTGTCTGTACAGTGCCTTCTCTGATACTCACTCTGGCCTCTCCCAGGGACAAAGCTGTGATGGGACACAGCCAGGACAGCTGAGCAGATCTGACCGAAAATATACTCCATGCCATGCAAAGTATAACTGTGGAACTGACAGATCTGACTAATAAATTACATTAAACTCAGTCACAAATCTTGGAAGAACTATTGTAAAAGATCATCATGGAAGATCATCATGGCTCCCTATGAAAATATTTCCTCCTCTAAACCAGATTTCTATCTGCTACAATTTTGGCTTTGAATGCTAGAAACTTGTCAGATGTTATAAATATTTAAATCTATTGCTACTCAGATCAGGGGAAAAAAAAAGAAAAAAATAAATAAATAAAATCCATTCCCCCGTATCTCTTACATGCAATTAGTAAGTCATAGTTTGACAACTGTCTAAATAATTTTCTTGGTTGTTTCTTTGTTTTTTTGCCTTTTTGCAGCGCTTTTCAGTCTGTATCATAGGTTTACTAGAAGGTATTACCTCACTGAGTGAGTCTATTAAATTTTAAGTAACCATGAATCTTTAATTTCTATGTGTACCCTAGAATGGAGTTCAGCTGGGTCATCAACTACTGTCTGATCCCATCTCCACTCTATTATGCAATAGGTAACAGAGAATGTGAAGATAGGGACAGAAGTTCATTTATCATTGCTGCCTGATCTCACATTACTTAACTGCTAATACTCATTTCTCCAAATAACAGCCTGATTGCCTCCCTGTTTGTCTAACTAATCTAGAACATATGTTTCCTACTTTTCTCTCTATTCCTAAAACAACAACAACAACAACAAAAAACCTACTATTTTCTTTGGTTCTTTGTTTTCTGTGAGCCAACTCCTCTCTGAGGATTGTTTGTTTACATGTATACCTAAATGTGAAATTCATCTGCTTATAAAAATTATAAAATTCCATTCTGGAAGTTCAGCATGTCTCCCCTTCTCCTCCCCCCCCCCCACCCCCCCAATAAGCATTTTCAAATCATTCTTCTTTTTTTGTATAGATCAGTATCTGAGGCTGACTCATCCCACAGTGGCATAAATTGAAGTTATACTTAAATTCAATATCCGGAGTCTGGCTTCCACAAAAAAAAGTCAATGTAAACTAGAAAGAATAGCATGACTACAACATGAGGGAGACAGGATTTTAACCCCAGGAAATGCCACAGTACTTCTATCATTTCTATTATTATTCAGTTTTGATAGCGCCATAGTAAGAATTAAAGATCTTTGCAGTGATGACTCTACCTTAGCTGATTTATGTGGTCTGTAGTTAAAATTTCATGCCTTGTGTACTGTGAGTTTCTGAGTCTCTCCAGAAATATCTTTATACTGGGGGAAAAAAACAAAACAAAACAAAACAAAACAAAAAACACCAAAAAAACTAGGAGTTGTTTTCTGGAGCCAAATGGCGTGATGCTTTTATCAGAGACATGTCCTGCCTCTAAACTTACCTGTCAGTTCTAAAATGACAGTGCCAGCCCTGAGAAGGCACAACTGCAGAACCTTTCAAGCAGGTGCTAGACCCAAATGCATCCCTGCAAGTTCATCTGCGGCATTGTGCTTATCAGTGAAGCTCAGGGGAGATCTGCAAGTACAGTGCCCTCTCATAACCCTTCTCTAGCACACAAGTGTCTTTGAAAGCTTTCAAGAAGATGGGGAGTTATACAAATGCCAAGCACTCTTACACGTAACATAATCAAAGGTCATCTGAAGAAACATATTCTGCTGCTGAAGGATGAATAATCCTGAGGTTGGAATATGCTTTCTAATATTTTAGTAAAACATGAAAGTGCTACTATTTGATGAAAGCACAAGGGAAATATGCTGATCTTTGATTAGCATCAGGCATATGTCTCATCAAAATACAGTGTGTCAGTCTGAGGCAAGCTTATCACGATTAGTGTCAAAAGAGGTGATTTTACTATGGACAGACTTACAAATTCCCTGCTAAGGTAAAGAGCAGGTACAGTTTCATTTATCTGACTAAACAAAATTTTTAGTTACGTACGAGGTTCTGTTTCTCTTCCTTCTCTTTAGTCTGATTGCTCATTTTTATACTGATTAGTTTAAACAACTTTGGCACCAACAGCCATTGTTTAGCTGTACATGTCTGCTTTGCAACTCAATAACCCACTCCATATGTATCTATAATCCCTACTGAAAGGGAAGGTGAAAAGAAGACTGTTCCAGCAAGCTAAGTGAAAATTATTTTAAGTCTTCTCTTTACCAGCCATCTATGTCTCCATGCTACCACCTTTTTGTTACACATATCTATTTATATTTGTCTCTTTGTATTTATTGCTCACTCTAAATCCTTATACCACAAGTGAATCTAAAATAAAATGACCTATATTCATTTAAAATCAAATCCCCCAGTTCTACGTTGTTGCTCATTGTTCTTCTTCCAAAGACAGGTATATAATTATAGCTACTTTGGTGCCTGAAATGGTACAGAGATTTCTATGGTAATTACTCATTTTAATTGAAAATTGTGTAGGGAAAAACACATTTCATTTGAAGCACGAAATTTGCATTTGTTTCTCAAGAATCTAAACTTGTTCAGAGTGAGCTGTGAACTCATATTTTCCAGGAAGACAAATCTTTACAATTCTGTCCAAGGGGTACAGTGGGAAACTGAGAACAACAGCAAGAATTTGCTGAGCTCATTAAAGAATAAGACCATATAAACATTTACAATGGATACACAACATCCTTGAGGCTACAAGTTAGAGGAAGCAGAACAAAATAAGTACAAGAAAGAACAACAAAGAGCACACTGAATAAGAGCGGCCATCATTGACACCAAATCCGCAAGATCAAACATTTGTATTTCCAAGTACTTCAGCTAGCATAAGTTAAAATAATACATTTAATACATTTTGGAGTGCAAAAATCAGAGTTGGAGAGAAGCTACTGTTTTATCTTGCTTTGCTTAATAAATAAAGTTATAATCTCTTTCTAACTTAGCAGGAATGATACACATGTTCTTTTTCAGGATATCCACATCAATTTTTGTCAGGAGGAATACATTTAAATCCTAATGAAGAGAAAACCTGTGAAACTCAAGGAGTTTGCACAGTTCTTTCTGCATCTGGACATCCATTTTCTTATATTCCAGTATCATGTTCATCTGAGCAAAAGAGGTCACACAGTTTTTATTTTTATTATTTTTATTTTTATTATTTTTATTTTTATTTTTATTTTTGCTAAGGCAATCTGAAATATAACATAATAATTAATATGAGAAGTACACAAGGACTTGGGGAAAAAAAGGCCTTTTAATTGTTGCTCTAGCCTAATTTCACTTTTCCTAAGATGTATCCCAGAAATGCAACAAAAGTAGAAGAAAAAGAAAACATTGCATTTCTCTTCCCTACAGGCTACTCTATTGCCATCACCACAATGAGTCAAGCACATTTTAAGCCTGAACTTAGAAAAAATAACATACTTCAGGTGGTGAGGACCAGGAAATAACCACTGAATCAGTTTCATATGCACTATATTTTCTGAAAGAAGACTCTACTCATCATTTACTATTATTATTTCAAGATTGCATAGGCTAAGGGAGAAAATGTCTCAAAGTTATGTATAGTCTCTGACTCTTTCATAAATATTAAATAAGCATTAAATTGCTGAAAAGGTAGGGGAGGAGGTGTTTCTTTCCAACAAAACATCCTTCTAACCAAGCAAAATCTATGCTTTAAAACTGCCTGCATGGCAGTACAAGAGGCAAAAGAATAATTTAGGATGTAGCTTTTGGCATTAGTGCAGTTGGCACTTCCATGCGTAGAACAAGCAAAACAGGAAAAGGAAGAATATGACTTCTAACTTTGAAGTCATTGATTACATCACAGTCCAGAACATAAAATTGCACAATGATGACTTTTATAGTATGTGTAATCTGTTTTTAATAAAGTGGAGACTAACAATAAATCCCTTGTCAAAAGGCATGGGGACTTGGAAGCAGACTC
The DNA here is from genome assembly GCA_035772895.1 of Perdix hodgsoniae. Taxonomy (NCBI): domain Eukaryota; kingdom Metazoa; phylum Chordata; class Aves; order Galliformes; family Phasianidae; genus Perdix; species Perdix hodgsoniae. The sequence continues at coordinate 1,133,470 of JAPSGF010000071.1, forward strand.
TCTAAGCAGAGGACTCTGCTGGCAGTTAGCTTTATTTTCATCAGAAAATGTTTTGCAAGTTAGGGAAAGCAATTTATACAACAAAGAAGTATGAATGTCCCATCAAGAACAATCTAGCAGTGGCGAGTTTTCACTGTACAATTTCCTCTATTTTTGGAACCCATTTTGCCATATCCTGACAGCTGTTACCTCCCTCTCCTACTGCTGTAGTTAGAACTTTCTTTTGATGTTTACCTGACTTCCTTCATCGTACTACAAGATTCATAATTGTTAAAGTACAGAGCAATCAAATTAACTTTAATCTGATTTATTTTATGTTTTTTTGTAAGAAAATAACTTATGCTTTCTTGTAAGAAAATAACTTGTTCAAAGATTGTAAAATTAAAGCATGTGATTCTGATTTTGTTCAGACTATAGTAATATCTCAAATGGATATAAATGGACCTCCTCTAATGTTCTTCTTAGGTTTTCTGTACAGAACTTAACCCAGCATCCTCACGCTCCTACCCAAAAGTTTTCATGAATTTTCAGCTTGAGAAACACAGCTGGTAAATAGCAGCTCTCTCAGTGCTGAAGGAAGAAGTAAGAACTTAAGTTTAGTTTTGGTTAACCCTAGGAGACAGGTTTGAAAAGACTCTAGCTGAGGCACTGCTTTCAATAAATTAAATGTAATGACTAGATCTAGCAGAAAACTGCTTTTTATGGCCAAATTGTATGCCTGACGGAGACAAGTAGATAAAGCAAAAAAGAACAAGAAAATTTTTACAGTTGCATTTCCCATCATTTACTGACAAAATCAAGGTTTCAGAGCTGTAAATATTTCTCATTATTTTATATCAATAAAGCAAGTATCATTATGTAAAGGAAATATCTTTCTTATACACAAAAAACAGAAACGAATGCACACACAATAAAAATACCAATGAGAAGTTCAAATGCCATTTTCAGAAATGACAGAATGTTTTCTTTATGAGACTTGAATGTACTTTCAGTGCCCTATGTATATCCAAGTTCGGAGAAGTCACACCAAGATTTCAAAGCTTTTCCTATGTATGAAGGACTAAACAACTGCTATTGAATGACCTAGACTTGATCATGCTAGACCTTCTCCAGTCTCATATTCAGCCTCCAGTCTCCAGTTCAGCAGATTCTTTACTAACAAATGATTTGAATCATAGCATATTCCTCAATGTCTTGAGATAAGTTCATTATACAGTACAGTCTTCTACATCTACACACTTCAGCTCCTCACATTACCAGTGGGCTACACAGATAGTGACTATGTACTTGATATCACTGCTTGCCATTCAAATTCTGCTGCTCTAATTCACTGTATTAAAAAGTAACACAAACTTAAATTATTTTTTGTGTAATTAGAGATCTACCTAAAGTATACAGAAAATTAAATTTGCATCAAAATGCCTACACAGTTAAAACTAAAATTTTTGCATTTCTCTTCCATCTTTCTCCACATCCTTTAAAATGCTGCTTAATTATAAAAGGTATACATTTTACAAGTTGTTGTGCTCTACCAATAAACAAGTTCTCTCAGTTCTTAGTTTTGCAGACATTATTAACCGATTCCAAATCACTAATAATTGAAGAAAAAATAAAATTCTCAATTTAGGTAAAGGTTATAGGATTAGACTTATGGCACTTAAGTTCATACCTTATAAGCCTTTCACCTTCAAGTCTATATTCAAAAGGTACTTATGATTTAAAATAAATTGCAAATCAAATGATTACACACTATAGGAAATTAGATAAAAGATAAAGGAACCACTTCAACACTGTAAAGAGATTCTATTCAGCTATTATATTAATAGCAAAAATCCATATTTTGATTGCAGCTTCTGGAGGTCTAAAATGATAGGTTTTAGACTCTGCTTTCATTCAAGCACATAGATCCACACAGCATTTTAAGTCCTGCAGTGTGTTGTAAAGTGTTGCAATTATTTAGCAAGGCATTTGGACAACATTTCTTTCATGTTAAACAGATAACTAACTGTACTTCTCATGGCATGTTCAAGAATACATAGCATCTTTCAGAACAAACTCAAGGAGTAGAATAAAGTATAAAATACTGTTCAACTGTTGAATGTCCATATCACTAAGATTTATACCATAATTTTTGCATTTTTGAAGACAAGTGATGTTTCTGTTACTTCTAACTTTTGTTTAAATATCTTCATCTAATGTTATCTTTAGGTCTTTTATGTAAAATATAATGCTTCACATATTCAGAAAATGACAAAAGTCTTGGAAATATATGATATTACGGTGATAATACCCTTCTTTTTCTAAGGTATGAACACTTTCTGGTACTTTTTCCTAAGTTAGCTAAGATTAAAATATTGTGCATGGCATTTTTGGAAAAGAGTACGCAGAATCAAAATAAATTTTGATAATCTTTTACATTAAGAATGTGTATCACAGCAACTGCTTACTACACTAACAACAAACTAAGCTCCAGTACACCTGAAGCAGTATACATACGTATACATAAGTATACATGCATATATATACATGCAGACAAAATAAAATCAACTTAAAGGTTTATGAACTAATCCTTATCAGTCTTATCATTTATAAATACTCTTTACAGATATTTTGCAACAATGTTTTCCAAATCAGCTTGCACTAAGAATTTCATATACTATCTTCCCTTAATAACAACATAACATTTATACAAAAGGAAAAAATACAATGAAACATGTTTCCCCATGAGAAAAAACAGATTATATAACATATTATTTCATAATTACAGCTGAAAACACATATTCCTAGCACATATTCCTATTCTTTCAACACTACATATTCCTGTTCTTACAACATTACATTACAATTACAATTCTGCCTTAGAAAAAATGCTGCAGAACCATGAGTTCTGAAAATAATTTACCTTTCTTGTCGTCAAAGTACAATGTCTGTTGAGCTGGATTTGACCACTGGAGGGAGGTGTTATCGTTTTGATCGACCCTGCAGGTCAAATTTGCCGTTCCCCCTTCAACAACTGTGACATTCTGTGTAAGTGGAAACTGCCCTTGGCTACCTGAGGAGGGATGGGACGGAAGCAGAAGGGAAGAAAAAGAGGAAAAAACAAAAGATTTCAGTTGTAGAAATTAATGTATTGCAACAACTTCACACAGGTGACAGTATTAACTATATTCATCCAGAAGTATAATACAAAAAAATGGAGAAAAAAAATAGATAAGCAATATATTCTCTGCAGAAATGAAACAGAAAAATAAATTTAAGAAATAGTGATATTATTTTTCTTTTTTTTTTTCCTGTATGTGACATGATTTAGCTTCAAAGAAGTAGCCTGCAATCTTCATTTTCTCAGGCACACTTACAAATCCAGATGTCCACGATATGAATCCACATAGGGCTCACATGGTGTAGACGCATACAGATGTCTCAGTAGAGATAATACTGTTTAAATGCTCTTGAAAACACCACTGAAAACATAATGTAAAAATCAACATAGCTTTTTTAAATAGACAGGGTAGCCTAGATTCCCTGTTTCATTTTATGCTCTTTGATTTTGGGATGATGTTTTTTCTGTCAGGTTTGGAATGTTGTTGGAGAAAAACATAGTGTAAATCTAATACCAGATATATCCTGTGTTGAGAAAATATAACCTGATCATATATGAAAATGGAAGCAATGATGTAGTAGCTCTCTTTCACATCTGTAAGTCTATCCCAAGGCATTATGAATAACATTAAGTGTTTGCTGAGAAGTCACCGAGAAAATTTCCGAATACCTCTATACAGTATAGGAACAGTATCAGGCAGGTTCTTGAATCACAAGCATTTTCAATGGCATAGTTAGACTGAAGTGTTGCTTTATGTATTGTGAAAATATCACCCCTAGCCAAACAGTACATTCTGACAAGAATAGCACAAGGAAGCACAGTAAAAACGTGGGATGTCTTCTTTTTTCTTTTTCATAGGGATAGGGAAAGAAAAGGTACTCAATAATAAGCAAGAAAAATAATTATCTGAGAGATATGCTTAATCTGTGCAAGGATACAGTGCAAAAAATAGACAGTCCAATAGACTAAATCAAATACATGTTTCTTTCTTTTATACAGGACCTATTAGTACAAGACATGCTCAAGGTTAGCTAAGTATGCTAGAATAAGAAATATTACAAGATCAGCACTCAAGTGGAATGCGTTAGAAGTGAAAAATCCCCCTACAGTCCTAGAGGAATGAATAGGAACATAAGTATGTTGAAAAAACTATTGTACATATTGTACAGTAGGTACAATAACACATAAAACTATTGTCTGGTTTTTGTAGATTTTCAGATGACCAGAGTAAGGAATTACTAAATAAGGGATTAACTAAACTTCAATTTGATCTATTGATGTTGCAAAAATAAATAAATAAATAAATAATACAGTTCTAGCAATGTTTTGATAACTGTTCCTTATCCTATACAAAATGATTTAGTTGGCCTTAGTCCTGGTATATGAGTACCAACATCACAAAAGCTCTTAGTATTCTGATAATCCAACACCCTTCATAAGTAGTTTCTTAGAAACAAACAAACAAACAAACAACAACCATGAAATGGAATATTTCAAGATCCTTAGACCAGCGAGGACGACATACAGCAAGTTCACTACCCTAGACTTCAGGAGAGCTGACTTCAGCCTCTTCACAGATCTGCTTAATAGTGTTAAATGAGATAAAGTCCTGGAGGGAAAAACAGTCCAAAAAGACTGAGTAATATTCATGACTCATCTCCTCCAAGCTCAAGAGCAGTGCATCCCAACAAAGAGGAAATTATGCAAAAACACTGTAAGACCTGTACCAATGAACAAGGAGCTTCTAAACAAACTGAAATACAAAAAGAAAGCCTACAGAGGGTGGAAGAAAGGACAGGTAGCCTGGAAGGAATACAGAGAAATAGTCTGAGCAGCCTGTGATCAGGTTAGAAAAGCTAAAGCCCTGATTAGTAGAATAAAATATGGTCAGAGACATCAAGAACAACAAAAGAAAGGCTTCTGTAAGTACATCAATGATAGAAGAAAAGCATGGGTCCTCTCTGTGAGACCTGGTTAGTTGGAATATGAAGAAAGCTGAGATTCTGAAGGATTTTTTCCTGTCTTCACCACTAAGTGTCCTAGCCACACCACCCAAGTTGCAGATGGCAAAAACTGAGACTGGGACAACGAAGAACTGCCCACTACAGAAGATCAGGTTCAAAACCGCCTAAGGAACCTGAAGGTGCATATGTTCATGGGACCTGATTAAAAGAATCCATGGGTCCAAGGGGAATGGATGAAGTTGCTAAGTCAATATTCATCATATTTAAGAAGCCTTGACAACACAGTGAAGTTTCCACTGAGTGGAAACAGGAACCCTCAATTTTTAAAAAGATAAAGACCAAAGACCTGGGGAATACAGGTCAGTCAGTCTCATCTCAGTTCCCTCTCAGCAAGATCATGGAGTAGATCCTCCTGGAAATGATACTAGGAGAATACTGGTGAAAGCCAATACGATTTTACTAAAGGCAAATTGTTCCTGACAAGTTTAGTGATGTTCTATGATGAGCTTACAGCATTCGTGAATAAGGTAAGAGTAATTGTCATCATCTGCTTGGCCTTGTAGAAAGCATTTCACACTGTCCCACAAGACATCCTTATCTGTAAACTGGAGAAACATGGACTTGATGGATAGACTACTTGATGGATAGGGAATTATCTGGATGGTCACACATAAAGCACTGAGCTCAACAGCTCGATGTCTAGATGGAGACCAGTAACAGAGAGTATTTGAACAAATGCTATTTTATAAATTTGTTTATGACATGGATGACTGGATTAAGTGCACCCTCATCAAATTTCCTCACCAAGCTCTGTGGTGTGGTCAACATGCTGGAGGGAATGGATGCCATTCAGAGTGACCTAGACAGGCTTGAGAGGTGGGTCTTCATGAACCTCTTGAAGTTCAACAAGATCAAGTGTAACGTCCTGCACTGGAGCTGGGGCAATCTCAGGCACAAATGTAGGCTGGGTAATGAGTGGATTGAGAGCAGCCCTGAGAAGAACTTGGGGGTGCTGGTTCTTGAAAAGCTCACCATGAACCAGTAATCTACACATGCAGCCGAGAAAGCCATCTGTATCCCAAACTACTTTAAAAGAAGCATGTCTAGCTGGTCACAGGAATTGATTGTCCACTTCTACTATTAAGCTCTCATGAGACCCCACCTACAGTACTGAGGTTAGCTCTGGGACCTCCAATGTAAGAAGGACATGGATCTGTTGAGGAAGGTCTAGAGCAGGGCCATGAGGATGATCAGAGGGCTAAGGTAACTCCACTACAAAGTCAGGCTGAGAGAGCTGGGATTATTCAAGCTGGAGAAGAGAAGGCTTTGGGGAGACTTTATAGCAACCTTCCAGTATCCATAGGAAATGGAGAGGAACTTTTTACAAGGACATGTAGTGATAGAACAGGACATTATAGCTTTAAATTAAAGGAGGCTAGATTTAGATTAAGTATAAGAAAAAATTCTACACTATGAGCATGGTAAGGCATTGGAACAGGTTGCCAGTACAAGTTATGGATGTCAACACTGGAAGTGTTCAAGGTCAGGTTGGATGGAGTTTGAACAATTTGGCATAGCAGCAGGTGTCCGTGCCCATGGTGGGAGAGTTGAAATCATGAGATCATTAAGACTCCTTCCAACCCAAATTATTCCATCGTTCTATGATCCCAACTAATACATTTATATATATAATTTATTTTTGTAATTTTAAAGAAAAACACTTACATGTCTTAGTTTAGAAAACTGAAAGGTTTTCCATCAAAATGCCAAATCTGAATATCTGGTATTAAAAAATACAAACTCAATTGTATAATTTTTTTGTATAAATACCATCTTCCTGTAGATGTCTAAAGTGCAAAATTTACTGTTTACTTATGTTCTCGGTAAGAGAGTATTTACTATTAACAAGACAACAAATACAGTAAATAAAAATATGAAGTATTGCAAATACCATGTCTATATTAAATGCTGCAAAAAATAAATGTCAAAATTCTCATAACACCTTCTGCATCTGACACTTCATTAATCAACAGCTGCTTCTTGAAAACCACACATTGAGAAATGTTTGATGAGTTAAAAAATCATAAACAAGAGTGGGAAAAAAGGAAAGAAAGAAAGAAAGAAAGAAAGAAAGAAAGAAAGAAAGAAAGAAAGAAAGAAAGAAAGAAAGAAAGAAAGAAAGA
>JAPSGF010000071.1:1155716-1175829 GCA_035772895.1 Perdix hodgsoniae
TGTATGGGAGCTGCTGAATCACAGCCTGAACCTTTGATTAGTTATCTGAGGCAAGCAGTATGTCAGCCCTGGGAGCACAGGTGAAAGCAGTTCACCTGTGCTGCAGGAAGGGGTGGAGCCAGGCTCCACCTCTCCAGCCCCATTTAAGTGCTGACTGCCAGGGAGGAAGGATCTCTGCTGAGAGATCCACTCCTTTGGAGATCTTTACTGCGAGCCCTCTGCACGGGTAAGCGTTCCACCTATTTTCTCTTTGTCTTTGTTACCCTTGTGCCTAACTCTTTATTGGGTTATTTTTGATTATACATCTATTTGACTGTACTTTTCAATTATATTATTTTTTCCTTGATTGTACAGGGCACATATTAAAGTTTCTAACCTTAATATTAGTGAAAACATTCTTGTTTGAAAAAATAATGCTTAGCAAAGAGTGAAACTACCAGGAATTCAGAAGTAATTTAGAACATTGTTTTGGCTAAAGGAAAAGTAGAGGTAGATTAAAAATAGTAAAAATATTAATTTTTCTAAAAGCGTCAAAAGCAAATTTTGGTTGATAAAAGATAAAATAATTTAGAAAAAAATAAATCATTTCAGTGAAAGAGAATTACAAAATAAAGAAAGAATGGCATGAAATCTGATTATTTTCTCCATTTTGTCACAACCATTTCCTTGCTTCCATCTCTGAGACATTTCAAACTTATTGGAAAAAAAAAAAAAAAAAAAAAGCTCTCCAATTACTAACTCAGCAAAACAAAACAAAACGGATCTCTCCAGTAGTTCTTCTTCTCTCTCTATCCTTAAAATAGATAATGGAGTTTGAAGTCCCATGTTCAGGTGCACCATCTGGCCGGACATTATTTTTGTTCAGCTATCTGCCTTCTCTTTTCAACCCGACTTTCCACCTGAGCAGAACATAATCAGGGTTTAAAATCATGCCGCTTTTACCTTTGTCACACTGAAATTTCATCTAAGGGAGCTAAAAAGCAACAGAAGATGCAGCTGTACAAGTGAGCTCCAAGCAGTTCTTTACTTCACACAAATTTTAATCTCAGAGTATTCAGGAAACTGATGTGGATTCCCCCAAACCATAACAAAACTGAACTGCTTTGCCTTATTTAGGCATACTGTTGCAAGAACACACTTAGCACTTTAAACCTCCTGAGTTGAAACAGCAACTGAAATGTTTCACTGTAAAATGCAGTCAGGAGAATGTGAAAATGAAGAGTTCTAGGTTTGTCTTATTACATGCATACATAAAAGCTTTTATTCTGAAATAAAATATTCCTGTTAAAATAGTCCTGTTCACAAATAAGTACGCAAAGAAAGGAGGTGGTAACAAAGAAGAACAGTGATACAGACATCAATATATATATATATTTTTTCATGTGGATTTACCTTCTTTCTACTTCAAACTGTATATTTGAATTACAATAGAACAGAATACTTAAACATTGATCTTACCGCCTCCTCTTTTGGAAACCAATCTGAACAAAAGTCACCTATCACCGCATTTGTACATTAAATAAATCTTTGCTACACACATTCAATTTCACAAATCTGTTCAGCTTTCTTCACATTATATGTAATCCTCAAATATATAAAAAAAAAAGAAAAAGCAAAGGTAGAAAACACTGATTTTGGTCAGAGATGCTAAATGCAATGTTATATTTAGCTGTTTTGATAACCAGATAACAGGATTATTTTTTTTCCTTGAAATACCCTGTATTTGTAAATATTAAAGTATTCTAGAAGTAAATGGTGATCAATGCCAAGAATTCAGATACTTAAGTTCTACCAATTTAATATGGCCAAATTAAACTTTCAAATTCAATTCCCTTAATAACAAGCCTATTTATTGAATAATTTATTATGAAAAAGAGGGAGGATAAGAGGCAGTACTGTCTTAAAGGTGAGAAATATAGTACCTTCAAGTGGTTTTGACATTAAAAACTTTCTGTTGACCACTACATAGAAGCATCCCAGACAAGTTGGAACTTTCAGTGAAAAAACAGTTCCAATTCTCACAGGGAAAAAAAAAAAAAAAAAAAAAAAAGCCTGGATAAGCAGTATAGTCTGAATAATCAGAATAATCAGAAGTTTTCCTATTATAATCATTTGTGTATTCATGGAGTTTTGCTCAGAGGTGTTTTTACCCATCATGTCAATATTTACATTCTCTGCTCTTTCACACTCTCCTTGTAGTAGGCACTAGACCTATGAAATACAGCTCAGACAATGAAATATGTGACATAAGTTAACAATGAGACATAAGTTAACACCAGAAATGCCATCCTAAGAGTTACTTTTGAGTTTGTGTAGCACACAAAAAAAAACAAAAACAACAACAAAAAACCCTACAAAATTAAGTATGACACACTTCATTTGAAGGTACCAGAATGCTGGCTAGATGGCTAGAATTACAGAGGTGAAAGACAAATTGCACAAGGCGAGGATGTACATACTCCTTTGTCCTTCATTGCTGTTTCAATATTTAGCCTTTTTCTCTCTTGTGTATTCTGATGGTGAATGGCTGATTCCCTTCCAACACCATGATTTGTATTTCACAAAGATGGAATTAGGCTTCTTGCGGCGCAAGATTTTGAGAGAAGAGAAACTTTTTTCAAGTGACTGATTTTCGTTAAATTTCATCTGGGAACCATGTGATTTACTTCTATTAGAAGATGTTAGAAGATTAGGATTACATCTTGTTACTCTTTCAAGTACCTGCTCCATAATGAGTCTCATATGCTGATCAACTGTAGATATGACTCCAATTTTGTGCAACTTAGGTATCACTTTATATAAAACTACACAAGACTTTGGTGTACTTTGAAATAGATCACTTACTCTACTGACTTTTTCTTTTCTTTCCTATGCTCTATGAAATATCTATTGATATGGCATCACTGAACTGCAGCAAATCTCCCTGCTGGTTTGGGCCAGCAAGCTGCTCATGAATCTAGCAGATGTTTCAGTTGTCTAGGCCAATGGAAACCTTATGGACCCTTTTTTCTTCATCTCCTCCCAAGAGCAAATATTAGTATGGCAGATAGCTGGATGTATGCCATGTAGCAAAAAAGACAGGAAAATGCTGCAGAAGCTTTGCTATGCATGGTGCTGTATACTGACTGTAATACTTTTCTGGTTCCCTCTAAGAGATTTATTTACAAATGCCACACTCCTCATATACAGTCAAACAATAACTTGTTTTCTTGTTTATTTGTTATTGTTTATTTTTAAAGATACCCCTTGACTCCTAGAAAAATACATTTAAATATTATGCACTGTTTTTGCCAATACAAATTTACAAGTGGCTCAATGGCAGGGCAATCTGCATTCAACATTGTACAACCTATAGACTGTAAAGAGTATCTCAAGAAAACTATTAAGACAATTTAGGCACATAAAGAATGCCAATTTTTCATAAAGTTTCATTAAGTGGAATTGACATCTGAATTCTCTAGCTGCCATCAAAAATAGCTACATAGAACATCTTATTTATTCTTTTATCACCTGACCTTCCTTTCACTCTAGATGCAAGGAATAGTCTTTTTGTCTCTAAAGTGTGTATTCTAGGATCTATTTCTTATTCTGTTGTAACCTTTGGATCCTTTTCATTTTTGAGAACTCAACATAGGGTCTGTGATTTCCAATGATTTTTGAATAAAAAGCCTCAACCTCATTGCAGTCTTTAAGTATTTATAAGGGGATTATAAAAAGGAGGAGAATCAACTTTTTACAAGGATAGACAGTGGTAGGAAGAAGGGGAATAGTTTTAAGCTCAAAGAGAGAAGACTTAGATTGGATGTTGGAGAAGCTCTTTACTTCTTTACTAGCACTGAGGTGCTGCCCAGAGGGGTTGTGGATGCTCTGTCCCTGGAGGTGTTTAAAGCCAGCTTGGATGGGGACCTGGGCAGTCTAGTCTAGTATTAAATGTGGTGGTTGGTGGCCCTGCCCGTAACAGTGGGGTTGGAACTTGATGATCCTTGGGGTCCCTTCCAACCCAAGCCATTCTATGATTCTATGATTCCTGCATCTTACTTAATAGATTTAAACTAAAATGATTTTTGTCAGGATTAGATCACAACTTTTTTTTTCTCATGACCAAAGAGAAAGAGTGCCAGTGTACACATATTTAAAAAGGAAGCAAGGAAAGTAGCTGTTGAGTGAACACAAGCCAGGATACAAGTGCAGTTCAGCTGGAGGTTTTGCTTGTTGAATGACAAACATCTGTGGAGTAAACTTTAATCTAGATAGTGTGGGTGTTAGTACGAAAGATGACGTCCACACAGTTATTACATGAACTAAAGCCATATATACACATGTCTAAATGAAAACAAGACTGCAAGTTGATTATGCAATACTGCAATGAGAGTCGGGAAGGAGAAAAATTATTTAGCAAGTGAAAATAAGGGATCCTCCCTTTGAGGGCGCAAGCAGCAGCAGCAGTCATAAAATGAACATATGGGGCAACCACAGGTGTGCTATTTCCTTAATCACCCTAAAGGACGAAACAATTGAAAAACTAAAAAAAAACCACCACCAACAACAAAAAAAACATGACTGTGCAATTAAGAAAAACAAAGAAAAGTAGAATTACTAAATTCCATCTATTAGTGCAGAACTATCAGTTTAGCAGCCTGGAAATTTGTGAGCTGCGCTATCTTTTGCAACATTTATGCGACTCTTCTTGCAGTTGATTCTACTGAATGTTTCTTAATTACATTAGTACTGAGTGTTTACGGGTTTTAGCTGTAAGAAGAAAAGGAAAACAGAACAAGTATGAATTGAAATGCTTTAAAATATAATAGAATTTCATTTTTGAAAATTATTTACGTACAGACTTGACCATACTTCAGAGAAAGGGGAAAAAAAAAGGAGAAAATCTTCATTTTAGTGCAGGATTTCATTGCATGCAAGAGGAAAATAATTCATAAAGTTGAAGAAATTATCTTATCAGCTTCAGCCTGGATTTTATTTTATTTTTTAAAGCTTATCAGTTGCCACAACTAGCCTAAACAGACACATACTCTTATTAGAGAAATACAAATGGCAAAGACCATATTTGCGTATTTGCAGAGCAGGAGAGGGGAGGAGGAAACAACAAAAGACATCTGCTGCACAGATTGAAACAACCTGACATTTTTCTGGATAGTAAAGCGCTTCTCAGAGTTGAAGAAATGCAAAAGCAATGCAATACATAATATATGTATGTAAATGTGTTTGTTCCAAGGTGGAGTAATACATGGTAAGCATTATATTTAAAATAAAATTTTAAAACACATCCAACTGACTCTTAGGATTAGGTCTGCAGTGAGAGAGACCTAAAGATAATCATGTATTCTATATCTGAGTAAAGTAAGTCAATTATTTCTAGCTGGTCTTTGGTTTTGTTGTTTTTTGTTCGTTTTTCACCTAAAACAGCAGAAAAAAAAAATTCATATTTCTAGATCTTGTTGCCTGTTTATATCCAACTCTTCCTCCTTCTTTTTGCTCAAAGCATCTCTTTCTTGGCTTTCAACCATGTGGCACCTAGAATGCCCGCCTGAAAGACTCTGCATGAGAGGAATCTCAGAGGCAAATTCTTTGCAGAGTTACTTTGTACTAGATATCAAGACTACTGTATTCTCAGGACCATGCATGTGTTTGTTCACGCTGCCAAAGCAAATAAGCAAGCACACAGTACACTACATGTTTTATTAACATAATTACTGCACATTTTATACCCACATATCTATGTGTGTGCTGCACAGACAGGCCCCTTGACTGCAGCCATTATGGCGTAGCTGGTTTTGATCCTATGCAGTTAGGCTAGGCACGTAAAGACTTGGAAGTTGTTTCATCTGGGAGGGGAAGCTGATGACAGAGTGGGGATTTTCTGTGATGAAATCCTACCAATCTGAAAAGAGAGCACAAAGTTCTATTTCCCAGGGCACAGAACACATGAAACAACAGAAAAGGTGACTTTGCCAAGATTCAAAACTTTTCTCAGTCAATACTCTGTCTCAAAGCCTCTGTCACACTTAGATTTTTTTTCAGCCTATACAAAATTGCTTGCTCAGTGCATTCCCTTCAGAACAGACTGCTGGCAGCAGCTAATTGCTACTCTACCAGGCCCTACAAAAACTCATTTATGCTGTTTCTCCATTTCTGACTAAGAGAAGGCATAACCACCTCCACGCTATACTGTCATTTGCAGTATATTTTTCAGCTTTACTGATATTCCTAATCTTTCACAGAACAACATACACAAAATCATATCAACTAAATGTCATGAGTAAACTGAATTCCATCACCACTGTATACCATGTCTTTACTCTGGGCCAGGTAGTTGTCAGGTAGAGACCACCATCCTATTAGCCACTGATGTACTGCTTTTTCTAAACTATCTCAAGTTCAACAGTTATGTATCCACATTTCAAGATACAGCAAGAAGATAAACCCTTAAAAAAACTAGCTTTTCTATAGGACTGTATCTTTTGATGTTAGAAGTACACTTTTACTCACTTTGGGATGTTGTTCCTTCTGCACAACACTAATAATCAGAAGTAAGAATGATAGAGAAAGAAAGAAAGAAAGAAATCTTCAACATTATGCACTCTATAATAAGGCTCAGTGGGTTCTCCTGTGCAACACAGAATTAGTTCTTTACATGTTTATATAAATTTTTCCTACTGCATTCACTGGACTTTCTGTTCTCCAGTTCTCCGAGAACATCTACTGCTGAAAATGAAGTCAATATAAGTCAGACAAAAGGCAGGAGAAATCTAGCCACTAAATAATTAAACCCCAAGAAAAATAAAACTCAAGAAAAGAGAAAAAATATTTGTTCTATTCAATTAATTTGAGCCATAATCAAATCAGCTCACCTTATTTAGATATTCTTCCATTTATAATTTCTGCCATTGAAAAAAAGCAGCTGCCTTGAAGTCTTTTACCAAACATCTTTATGTGACAGATCATCAGGCTACTAGTTTACCTTACTATTTCATGGATAGCAGTTTCTGGAAGATCTCTGCTTCTTTTCTCTAGATGTTCATATCCCATTCCAAGCTCTGGTTACTATGCCCTGTGTGATGCTTCAACAGTTAGGCTGATCTGACCTTGGACTAGATCTATGAAATGATCCAATTTAAACTGTCTTAAGCTGGCTGGCAACCCTTCAGCAGAATCAGTAGGTGGTGGACAGATAAAATGTGAGAGGAACTCTTACATTGACATGTAGGAGAGAAAACCAGCACCAAATCATATTCCCACATGCAAGAGAAGCTTATATGTAGACAACATACAGCAAATATGCAATGAAGAACAATGTAATGAGATTGTAGAAGATGACTGAATACTGAGTCTGAGAGTTTTCTTAATATTACAGTAAACTCAGAGAAGCAATTAACAGTAACAGTTCACAAAGGAAGTTTACACCTTCAATAGAGCAAGAATAACCAGCTAAATCACTAAAACAAAATTCTGCCTTGTGTTTTGAACAAAACTAGAACTGTTATGATGTCCAAACAAGGCACTGATACAGCATTTATTCCACGAAAAGACTGACTCCTTTACACTGCTTCTTGGCAATTATTTTGAAAGATTAAATTTGCTGTAGCTGCACATCTCATTCCCTATGCATAGAAACTTTCCTTTTTGGGACTGTAAACAGGTCCTCAGATGTCTTCTGTAACAACAGCTTTTAATGGCTTTGCTTTGTAGCTACAAGGGAAAAAAAAATGTGAAAGTAAGAACCAGACAAATGCTTATGTATAGCTAATACAGACCTCCACAGGCAAGTAAGGATAACTTTCTTTTTATTTGCCTACATTTTACAGAAGACAAAACAGCTCCATCCAAATATTATATAGGTAAAATGTTTAAAATAAAGGAATCTGCTCTAATAAAACACAAAAGAATAGGAAAAAAAAAATCAGTTGTCTGATTCTGGATTTGCATAAATATTTCCAATTATTCGTACAGCGACATATGGAAAAATCATGCAGTAATGCCAAGAGCTGTAGCTTCAATAGAAAGGAAAACAGAGCCAAAAAATAATAGACTTGTCACAGGATAACACAAGGTAGTAACCCTGCTTACTTCTTCACACAGGGGTGAAAACTTGAAAGAAAATGGTGTTTCACCATTGCTGCATTCTGACTTATTTGTTTGAAAAACCACACCAAATCCTTTAAGCTGCTGCTATGATAGCAGGTGAAGCATGAAAGCTCTGTTCCTATCTGTATTTGAGAACTGATACAGTGATAGACAAAACTCATTCACTGCTACAGCTACTGCTGCTATAGACACAGTTGCTTCAGGCCTCATATACAGAAGGACAACATCTCAGTGAAGAACAAAGAAAATCAACAAAACCAGCAACCTCCCTCTGCCCCAAAGCAGTATCACATTTGTTTGTAGATGGGAAGTTTTGTTCCAGAAGACTGGAACAAACTGTACAGCAAAGCTGGCACTTGCAGAAAGCCCCGTGTGCCTGTGCCATCAGCTGCTCTGTTCACGCAGAGCAGACGCAAGGCTTCTGAAAAAGCTTGGTACACTGCCTATGAACATGTCATGCGCACACACACTGTATGCTGCATAGGGAGGGCAGGTCTGTTCGGGGCTATTGCAGTCAGAACCGAGGCTCCCAGACACCCTGGCTCTGTGGTGAGATGCATGGGCTGGACTACAATGAAAGCCAAGCTGCTGAGCTGCCCTGAGATGAGTGAAGCTTAATGAGGCACACGGGAACATCAGTGCCTAGAACACCTCAGGAGATTGTGCACATCTCAAACAAACCCTGATACACCTACTATCAGGAAAAAAAAAAAAAAAAAAAGGCTTGATAACACTTTTGCTACAGAAATTATAGACACCTAATGAAAGAGATGACAACAACTTAAGAACTATGTTGAAAGAGGTACCCTGGGAAGCTAAGGATCTTCTCAGTGTTCCAAGCAACATCTGCTAGCTCTGACAGTCAAGGAAGTTAGCCATGAAACTAGAACTCTGTTGTAGTTTCTCATAAATAAGCTTGCAGGTGACAAACAGAACTAAAGGTATTAAAATATTAAATGGAGATAAAAATTAGAACGTCATTTTTCTAGCACTCATACAGGTGCCCAGTGTAGTTGTGCTAGTAATAATGAGATAGGAAAGCTACATCTATCCTCTAAACAACAACTTTGTTTAGAGTAGATGTTGTTTGTTTCATATACCAGCCAAAAAAGGCGTTGCTGGTATATGATCATCTACAGATCACAAGTCAAACAGATAGCAAAAGAGCCATTTTTATCCCATTTTGCATTTATGGTATATATGTAGGCTTTGACAGCTATTAAAAAACATCCAAGACTATAGATTCTATAGATTTGTCATAAGCATGAAGATACAATCTCTGAAGCAAAAAAAAAAAAAAAAAAAAAAAAAAGTGTATTACATAAATAAAATTAAAATTAAAATTAAAATTAAAATGGTGAGTTAGGCTGACATTTAGAACATTCAAACAAAACAGCAGAAATGTAGGAAAGAACAGCATTACTCAATACTGAATAAATTGATGCAGTGAGATTCAGAAAGTTGATATAGTGGGCAAATAAGGTGGAGCAGCTGAGTTGGACTGCACACAGACTATTTAAATCTCTGCTTTGTGCAGAATTACTTGCAGATAACTGAAACACAACGAAGACAGAGACAAGACTATGACAAAATGCCTGAGTAACAATGAGTGATTTTAATGGTTCTTTAATATGCTTAATTTGACAAATACATGAGACCTACTTCCAAAGGCAGATCTTAATATTCACTGAAACACTGAAAATTACTAGTCAGTTCTAAAATTTCTTGCTGAAACAGCTTGGGTATGAACAAGGCTTTAAAAACAAACAAACAAAAACAACAACAAATGGCAATAGCCTGACATATAGTGACAATCAGAAATGGAGTAACAAAACAAAACATTTAAGAGAAAAATGGATGAATAGGAAGAAAGGTGAAAGAAGCTCTATCAGAAACTGCTAATATGTCAGCACTGAAACATTTCAGAGAAGTGCCTTGAGTCTGGCAACATTCCGTTTAGCAAAAAAATAATTTTATGGTATTTGAAACACTAGAAAGGAATTGAATTTTAATTTAGAGATGCAGTTTTGCTTTTAAAATACTGCTTTTTATATTTGAAGTTTAAATTCACATGTTGCACGAACTATGTCAAGCAAACTAAAGACAAGGTATTAAAGAAATCACTAAAGTTTTAGCAAACTGAAACCTTTTAGACTGATTTTCTTATTTTGATATCTTACTGAATTTTAAATATGTAATTGATTTTGCCTAACTTGGATTATTTTAAAGGGAAACTTTCCCACAAAACAAAACCTACACTTTTCCGTGGGTTCTCATATATCCATCTATGATATACATGATGCCTAATTGAATCTCAGCATTAAAAAATGGATACAAAGTCCACCCATATTTTCCTCCTGCAGGTCAGGAAAAAAAAAAAACAAAACAAAAAACAACAACACACAAATTCTTTAAGTAAAAATATAAAATAGACTACACTAAGGTTTCTACGGTTTCAAAACCAATTTTCACTCTACTTCAAGTTGGGTGTGGAGGGAATTGGCTGATAAAAAGTCTTACACACAAAATCCATTATAGGAAGGCTAATTTCCCCAAAATTGGGTCAGAATCAATTTCAACCTTGTTAACAGGATGTGAAAATGAAGACTGTTGAAATAAGCAATGCAAGAAAGATTTTTAAGTCTTTGTTTTGTACCCAACTTCCAAGTTTTACAAACAAGTTTTAAGGGATCAAAGCTAGCCTGTTATGAAGCATAAAACTACCTCTGTTGAAAACCATAAATTATGTATGGAGCAGGCATATTTACTAGACCTGCTAGTAATGCAGAACATCTTTGAATGAGGACTGACTGCTGAATGCCTCATGTTCTTTTATGATGAATTATGCAGAAAGCTCCAATACCACAGCTATGCTAAGGTGCTAGGGTTCTTGTGCACGAGTGTTGGGAGCCAGTCAATAAGGAGAAAAAAATATTATCTTCTCCCTTTTGTTCATAGGTTGAATTTTTTGTGAAGAACTGATACCAACATAAAAATGGTTATATTGAAAAGTGTCAGACAAAATTATTGTCTTCCTCACCTCCCTTTTTTTCCTCCTTTTTTTCTTTTTCTTTTTTAAACATCTTTCTTTTTCAGTGACACAGTTGGATAAAATTATTGAGTGATGCGCTAAATTCCACAAACAGAAATAGCACTTGAAAATATAACCAGCATATCAATTTTGAGAATTTCCTCCCTCATGTGCAGTTAATTTTCAGAAAAGCTTTTCCTTCTCCCCAAACAAGGACATTCAGAACAGGTTCACTTTTATTGAAGACTTGGGAGAATTTAAAGTACTAGTAAAGTGTGGAGAATGCCTATATGGTCCAAGGCTCAATTCATCACCTTTCCCTCCAGATCCGTGCTGAGGTCCTGATATCCAGAAGCCACCAGTTACATTTCTATAAAAATGCCCAGATAATTTTGAAACACAGTTATGCTGTGGCTGTTACTTCTGATTCCAGACCTAAGTCAGTATTTCTTTTGAACTCCACAAGTTGGTGTATGCAGGAATTTTTAAAAGGCAGAACTGAAACCAAAGCAGAAGAAAAACTGCAGGCTTTCCTTCTCACATCTGGAGCACACATGATGATAACAGTCTGCTGTGGAGATAGCATGACAAGATGACAACAGAAGACTGTGGAGAAACAGGGAAAAGAAAAAGCAGCTGCCATTGAGCTTGTTCCAAAAGAGTGGGATCAAATGATTATCTTAATTCCCATACCTATTCAGTCATAGAATCACCAAGGTTGGAAAAGACCTGCAAGATCACACAGTACAACCATCCACCCATCACCAATAGTTTTCACTAAATCATATCCCTCAACACAAAATCCAAACGTTCCTTGAACATCTCCAGGGTTGATGATTCCACCACTCCCTGGGCAGCACATTCCACTGCCTGACCACTCTTTCAGAGTATTCCCCAATGTCTAGCCTAAATCTCCCCTGGTGCAGCTTGAAGCCATTCCCTCTAGTTCTATCACTAGTTACATGAGAGAAGAGGCCGACCTCCAGCTTGCTACAACCTCCCTTCAGGTAGTTATAGAGAGCAATAAAGTCTCCCCTGAGCCTCCTCTTTTCTAAACTGAACAATCTTAGCTCCTTCAGCTGCTCCTCATAAGGCCTGTGCTCCAGACCCCTCACCAGCTTTGTTGCCCTTCTTTGAACATACTCCAGGACCTCAATGTCTTTCTTGCAGTGAGGGGCAGAAAACTGGACACAGTACTTGAGGTGTGGTGTCACCAGAGCTGAGTACAGGGGGACAATTATTTCCCTGTTCCTGCTGGCAACACTGTTTCTGATGCAAGCCAGGATTCCATTAGCCTTCTTGGCTACCTGGGCACATTGCTGGTTCATGTACAGCTGTGCATCAATCAATACCTCCAGGTCCATTTCTTCTACACAGTCTTCCAGCCACTCTGCCCCAAGCCTGTAGTGTTGCCTGAGGTTGTTGTGGCCAAACTACAGGACCCCAGCATTCCGCCTTGTTGGATCTCATCCCATTAGCTTCAGCCCAGCTATCCAGACTGTCCAGATCCCTCTGTAGGGCTTCACTACCCCCAGGCAGATCAACACTTCCAGCCAACTTGGTGTCATCTGCAAACTTACCAAGGGTGCACTCAATGCCCTCGTCCAGGTCATCAATAAAGATACTGTAGTAATTGTTAGCCTGCTTATTTACCTGATGCATAAGTGGATAGGACACACATGACTATGAGCAGTTTACCATTTTCCTAAACAGAATGATAAAAATCTGCAGGCAAGCTATGAAATTTAAATAAAAATATAGTGAAACATACTTCACAGTCATGAATATGTCTTAAAATAGTATGACAAGGACATATGAAGTGCTACTAAAGAGTGCAGTCTTCCCCCAAAATACCTAACCTGGTTTTTACTCCAACTAAAATATAAAAATATTTTTTAGCACATATGCTATTTGCAGAATCCAAAGTCTTTTTTATTTATTTAGATCTACACTGAGGTAAAAATATATAATTTTCTTCATCTCTCTTTTTGCAGCACACTGCATTTTTTTCAAACTTCTCATTTAAAGCAGGTGGTTAAATTTTCAAATCTTCAGGGAAAACTATCCATCTTGGGCTGCAACTTTATCTGTCTCATTTCAGCAGGGAGGATTCTTTCTTTCCCCGTTAAGAAAGTTATAAACCTCATCTTGAAGTCTTTGAAGATGAAATGCATTTTCCCTATGCTCCTAACTTAAGCAATGGCCTAGAGACTCACCAGGAAACTAGGTCATTAAAGTCCCTGATACATTCTTTGACATAGCTAAATGACGTATCTTTTGGAATCTGTATGCCATTTTTGTTCTTTATTCTTCAAAAAATAGATGTTAAACCCCACTAGAAAACACCGTGACCATTACTGTTTGACAGAAAATTGAAATCAATGGGAAATAAAATACGTTTGTGGTGCTACTTCTCTACAGTTTCTGTTTCAGCTCAATTTTCTAGACTTCCTGAGGTTGTCCAACCTCTCTCAAGAGGGCAGCTGCTTCTTTCAACTGAGAATGAATGTAGAGGTGTACAAGGCAATATCTGTGTATTTTCAAGGCCAGCCTACAGAATTCTGTATCAGAAGAAAAATAATCAGCTAATCAGCTTCCTTTCAGACTACTTTAGAGAAAAAGCAAACCTAGCACTTTAGCAAACTTGAACGCTACAATCTGACTTCACATTGCAATGCATTCAATAGCAATGCAAAGAATAATGAATACATTACCATACTGCAGATAAGTGAATAGCAATGGGTGAAACACAAAGCTCAGTGGGTTTTAAGAGTAAATGGCTTATTCCAATCATAAGTTACACTGGCTGTAAAAGCCTCGTCTTTCTACTCATTGGTATCCTTTTGACACCAGCTAAGATCTCTCACTTCTACTTCACAGTGTTCCTCTTCTGAGAAACCCACCTCCTCCCTGAGTCCCCATCTGCCATTTTAAGCATGTCTTTGTATTTTACAGATTGACTGGCGTTCTGTGTTTTTCTATTATGCTTCCCCAGGATACACAATTTGTTTCTAATAGAAGCTAACATCACACACTCAAGGGAACAAAGCAGAGAGAAATAGGGAAGCAATGTGTAGCAAGATAATTTGCCTTGAACAGCCCAGCAAGTACTATTACAGAGACCTTTATAGCCACAAGGCCTTAGTACTTGAATGACAGAAGTGACAGAACAACACTGAAAAGGAAAATGTTAGGGCCTGTTGGGAAGATGGGGGAAGGCCTACCAGGTGAAAGTCTGAAATTTAAATCAGTACAGAAGTTAGAAACGCTTCCAGGAAAACCTGATAGAGAGAAATATGGTTCAGTTTAATAGGTATGTAAAATCTGTGTAAGCACATTTAACTCAAAATCCTCTGCTGTTTATGTTGCGGTTCTTATTTTACACCCTTCTCCCTCCCCCGAACCCTCCCCATCTCACTTCACTTGCAAAGAAAGTATACCAAACTTTCTTGCTGTATTGCTTTGTTTTCTGTAACAGCTTTCAACTCTCAAATCCAATGAGGAGAAGTAGAACAGTGGCACCAGGCTTTGACCAGATTATAGAGGAGGGAGTGAAAAACATCCTCTTTCTTTCCAGTAGTAATGAACTGATTACATAGAATAGGCTTGTCTTCTGTATTATTAGGATCCTACAAATGAAAATGCATAAAGTCTTTAAAATACCTTCCAAATTCTGTCTTAATTTCATTTATTTTATGCTGCAATGCTGAGCTACTAGTCTTCCTGGACATCCATACCTTCACACCATCCCTTGTAGCTAAAGGAGTGAAGCCAGCAGCCTCTCAAACATGCTTTGACATTAGCCCAGCAGATGCAAAGACCACACTGGAATTTCAATTACCCCTGTCAAGCATGGTACTGAGGAAGTGTTCAAGAGCTCTGCTTTGATAAAACAAAACCTCTTGCCAGCTTTGATTGCAGCAAGCTCAGCTCTTTTCTCACCTTCCAAAGACCTGTGAAATAAGATTCAAGAAAAAAGCACTCCAAAGCAGCATGAAGTTTTTTGGTCAATGAGATGTGGGGCTTCAGTAATCCCCTGGCCAAGAAGTTACAGGGTTTCAGCTGGCTCAGCTTGTAAGCAACCTCCTGTTGTCAGACTTTTGGGGTTTCAAACATTGGAATTTTAGTGGGGTAAAAAAAAACTTGTGAAGTCCTTGAATTAGGGCTTTTTTTTTTTTTTTTTTTTCTTCAGTCTACAGTTGATACATTGAGCTGACACCCAAGAATAATGGGGTTTATGCTATCAATGTGTAGGATAACTTTTAGTATTTTCTTACCTGATATAATTTTATTAATACAGGGAAAGATACTGAATTTTACATTCAACTCTGATTGCAGTATGATAACTATCAGATAGAAAGGAGAGAGGTATTTGGAGCCTTGACTCTAGCATCCATTAGACCTAACTGGTCCATGGTGCATTTCACTTTATTTTATCTCAGGACCTTTCTAAGTATCTTTAAATAAAAATGTAAATACTTTTAAAGTAGTCTTTCTTTAGATCTAGTGACTGACTGGACACTTATCATAACATAGTAACATAAAAACAGACTAAAAACAACATGTTGGGCATTTATTATATTTTCAAAAGCTCCAAGATATCTGCTTCTCATTCACCCTTATTGTTAATACTTTCCACATTACATTAATGCTTACACATATTAAAATAAAGTCAATAGTAACACATATTAAACAAATAGTAATCTGGTTGCTGCTATAATAATTGTTATAATGACTTTTTAATTACTTGCATTATCCTATTCCCCCCCCCTTGGTATCTATTCTTTTGGACAACGAAAACAAAAGCTAACAATGAGACTCCAGCACATAAAAAATATCTCAACAGAGAACAAACATTTTAAAATGCTTACGGATTTACAAATTTTTACATGTGGTACAAATTCTACTCCTCTCAAGATAGAAAGTAAATCAAAAAAAAAAAAAAATGAGATAGGGGGAGAGAGACAGAGCAGCAAGAGAGGAGGGAGAGAGAAAAATTATGTAACAATTCTACATGCTCCATAGAAAACAGGAAGACAACAGGAAGACTGAATGTGTGAAATGAAAATGGAACATCAAACTAGAGAAATTGTAAGACGTATGAAGAACATCAGTTAAATGGCTAGCTATTAAACTGAACAAGAAGCCTCCAACTGTGACAGAAAGTACTCGGATAAAACGAGAAGAAAAAAAAAAAAAGCAAAAAACACCTGAGAGACATTTTAATAAATTTATTTAGCACAAGGGAGACCAACTAAGAACAGAAAGTGACAAAAAAAGAGCACAATTTAGAATAACGTTTTAAATACTTAATTCAAGTGCCAATTTCTCAGGAAGGGAGATATCTTCCAACCAGGATACAACACTGCCTGCTACATGACAATGATTAGAATCATTAAACAACATGAATTTTGACAAGAAACTGCAATAAAACAATGTTATGAGGCACAAGTGTTTGTTGCAATAAATAGATACTGCAACCTTGGGCTAACAAGGGAAAATATTTGAGATCATTGGAGGGAGGAAAGAACCAATGATTTCTGTTATTGCTGTCTGATCAGGTACTGTAATATACACAAATTCATGATCTGATTCTCTTTAGTAAGCTAAGGAGGGGGTAATTGTGGGGAAGAGAAAAACAAAACAAAACAAAAACAACAACATCTTCACAATAAACTCTTTCATTGCATGGTTATTTGGAAAGCACATTTTCTGATCACAAGGTTTCTTTATACCAAATAACTCTTTATAACTTCAGATAATCTTGCATGAATTCAGACCACTTTTTGAAGCTCAGTTCATAATCTAATGCTAAGACACTAAGCTAATTACAAGGCATTTGTAATTATTCTGTATTGTCTAATTATTTGTCTGGTTTTATTAAAGAAACAAGCAAAAAAAACAAAAAAAAACAACAAAAAAAGAATCTTCTCTTGAGTCCTGCTCTCCCATTCAATTTTTTTGGGTACAGACACATTCATAAACATCTGCAACACGCAAGAAAGCCTACAACCCAAACACAAAAAGGCATTGGCAGATGTACCAGCACAAAAGTCAACCCAACATCAAGGGAGCCATTTATTTCTTATAAACATGGTATAATAATTAAGATATTTCAGACACTTATATTGAATTTACTCTCAAGTTTAAACACATGGGTTGACTCACTGACTTCAGGAGAACTATAGGCTTAATGTAAATGTCAATATTAAGCATAGGCAAATGTTTACAGGATCTGGTTCTTTACTTCTCCACAGGAGACAGCTGTGCACCTTCTTCAAATTAAGTTCTTGCACAGAATGGACAAAACTGCATTGCATTACAGAAGGAATTAGTGATTTTCTCTTGCTTAAAAAGTTTAGAGCTGAGAATGAAAAAGCACAAATACTCTTGACACAAACACTGACGAACATATTAAATGCAACCCGTCATAGCCAAAACCTCTTTTCACGTGGAACACGATTTAAGTTGCTGTAGTAATAACAATTTTACCTGAGATAAACAACTTTTCAAATTTATAGTACTTTCCATTGAGTAATAATAAAGCATTTGAAAATTTGTTAAATTTTCAAGTGAAGAACTAAAAAGAACTAAAAAATGAAGAAAAAGATACAGCTTTTCTAAATTCACCAAATATATTCTAACATGTAACAGTCAACATTCCCCATTGAAAAAAAAAAAAAAATTGCTTTTCAAAAATTTTTTGTGGCTAATAGTCCTCTCTGCACACCTTTCTCCTAAAAACAAACAAAGAAACCTTATATCTCTGCCACCTTTGTCAGTGTTATAACAGATCTCTCACAGGAATGCTGCCTTCATCTTCACCACCCTACCCCAATCTACTCAAGATACAATTTATCCAATCTGCTATGTCACACAATGATCAATACCTACTTTTAACTCTGCCTAATTCTTTCATTACTGTTATGTAAACAGCACCTGACTCAGCAACCCAGATTTTCATTGAAATTCACAGACTTTGCAACTAGGACACATTACACATCTCAATGAATAGTTCATGCAACTTGCTGTAATAACAAAGATCTTTAGAGGGATATCACTGTCCATGTACCACATAGGTGTGCTCTGCTGGTTGAACTGTCTGACTTTAGGACTTTGGGACACAAGAAGAGCTGACCAGATGTTTGCCCATTACTACTGTGCTCACTTCCTCCCCACTGAATACACTGTTCAGTTACCTGGCATTACTTCTCACTGGCACTGGATAAAATGAGAGATGGCAGAAGGCTGCACCAATCACTGCATGCCACCCAGGATGCAAAAATTCCTGTTTGGACACTCAGTCAACCACAATTATTTTTTTCACTTCAGAAATCTAAAGAATCTTCAGAATCTAAAGAAAATATGGAACTACTTTATACAACTCTATTAATACATAAATTAATAAATGAAATCACATTGGTAATATTAACATTCTAACATGACTAATATAAAAACAATTGGCAACAGGATGATCCCTTTCAGACAGATTAATCTTGGTTTAATTCCTCTATCACCTGAGAGATTAAATCTTATTTACAAGGAAAGGTAATTCATAAGTACATATTCTTACAGAGAAGTAAGTCAAAATACTGACCTATACATTTTTATCAATAAAATAACTTTCAAAGTCTGGACAATTTTATCAGAAACACATGAACTCCATGCTTTTGTTTGTAATACAATAGCATTTTTGCATTACTTCATAAGGAATTAGTAATGTGTCCCTATATAATCCACAGAATGTTTTCTTACTCTTTCTATGTTTAGTCTTCAAGCACTTTGATGTTTACATGTTGTTAGCAGGAATTAGCACACTGTTAAATACAACAAAAAAGTATGATGAGAAATAAATAAATAAGCCCAGCAATGATTGAGAAATCTGGGTCATAATTCTTCCTGGTTTTGATACAGGAAGTAAAGAAGAAAAGAAAGGAATATAACAAAGACAACCAACTACAGTAAATTGCTTGAGGAATAGAACTTAAAAAAAATTAAAATTGGAATGCTTTCACTAGAAACACAACTCCTTCTCAAAGGAGAGACTGCCTCAAAACAGTTTTCTATTATTTAGGCTGAACTGCTCAACAGGATGCTTTTCAAACTAAGAAATGAAGAAAGAAGATTGTGAGTATTTGTGTAATCTCCAAATGTTGGTTTAGTACTTAGAAAGAAGACAGTAAGTACATAAGGGCACCACAGTAAATTCAGATTTATCACCATAGCAGTCTAAACAAGTGAGAAAAACAATCCTAAAACTAGATATAAGGACACTTATCTATACAAAACATCCTAGTGAAAAGATGCACCCAATCCAAATAGGAACCAATAGAATCAAGCAAAATATTTGCATATTGATGCAAGGGATATAGACAGCAAAGTACAGGAGCTTTAAACAACTGACTTGTTACAGGAGGAAGAGAAGCAAATGGAATAGCTATAATGATTGGAATACTTCAAAAGCATAGGTTTTTAACAAAAACTAATACAGTTAGCTGGGTTCTATTAGCAACTACATGGAAAAAAAGGGAAGGCAGAAAAGATTTCTGTTTGGGTCAAAATGATTTTGAAGAAGCTGATAACTAGAATTATTCCAGTTCCTTAGAACTAGATTTGGTTGTGGAGTAGACAGATTTCTTTGACAATGCTAAAAGTTAGAGTGATTACAATTTTTGCTGATTTATCTCTCTTTGAGATACCTCTCAGAAGGGACGTGGTGCTAACAATGGCAAGATCTCTCACTAACAGGACACTAAAGAGATGACTCAGCAGCAATGTTGATCAGGATGTTATCAAAGCAAGACTCCTTATTCCCAGTTTCAACCTGTGAGTGCTGTATTTAGCACGAAAGAAAGAAAGAAAGAAAGAAAGAAAGAAAGAAAGAAAGAAAGAAAGAAAGAAAGAAAGAAAGAAAGAAAGAAAGGAGAGAAAAGAGAGAGAGAGAAAGGGAGGAAGGAGGGAAGGAGGGAGGGAGGGAGGGAG
>JAPSGF010000071.1:1183102-1198619 GCA_035772895.1 Perdix hodgsoniae
TACAGTAGGCCACACGGATAGACATCCAACCAGGTCTTGAATATGTCCATAGGAGGAGACTCCACAACCTCCCTGGGCGACCTGTTCCAGTGCTCCATCATCCCTACCATAAAGGAGCTCTTTCACATGCCAGTATGAAACTTTCTAAATTTAAGTTTTAGGCTATTGCTCCTTGTCCTGCCGCAACATACCACAAAGAAGAGCCTGGCTTCATCCACGTGTCTCCCATCTCCCTTTAGATATTTATAAAAATTTAACAGATCCATTCTCAGTCTTCTTTTACCCAGGATGGACTGACCCAGATTACTCAGCCTTTCCTCATATGAGAGACACTCCAGGCCCTGTATCATTTTTGCGGCCTTTGCTGGACTCCTTCTGGAGATCCCTGTCTTTCTTGAACTGGAGAGGCCAGAACTGGACACAGTATTCTAAATGTGACCTCACCAAGGCAGAGTAGAGGGGGAGGATCACCTTCTTCAACCTGTTGGCCATGTTTTTGTTCATGCGTCCCAGGATACCATTGGCCTTCTTGGCCACAAGGGCACACTGCTGGCTCACGGCCAACCTGTTGTCCACCAGGACACCCAGGTCCTTCTCTGCAGAGCTCCTCTGCAGCAGGTCAGCCCCTAACCTGTACTGATTCATGCAGTTATTCCTGCATGGGTGCAAGACTCTACACTGGACCTTGTTCAGCTTCATATGGTTCCTCCTTGCCCAACTCTCCAGTCTGTCCAGTCTCTTGAATAGCAGCACAGCCCTCAGGTGTGTCAGCCATGCCTCTCAACTTTGTATCATCAGCAAACTTGCTGAGGGTGGACTCTGTCCCTTCATTGAGGCTGTTGATATTGAATAAGACTGGATGCAGAACCAATACCTGAGGGACTGTTAGTTAATACCTCTGCAGAGCACACTGCCTTGCAAATACTGATATTAGCAAGAGTGGAAGCTGCCTGAATGTAAATGAAAGAGAAATGTTAGCAGAGTGCATTTCCATGACTTCGGAACTTGCTTCTTAGAACTGGTATACTAGAAGCCAGAGCATGTAACCTCTCAGCAGTGCTACAATGCACACTTTTTCTCCTGGGCTCCGGAGAGAGAATAAGCCAAAGATTAGAGGAATTTTTTGATGTCTGCTCTGGAAAAGCATTTATTTTATTAGTCTGCCTCATGGGGAACATTTATTGTTGGAATGGGATGGACAGTCCATTATGGTAACCGTTACAAAAATTAAATTCTGTAAGAGAAGTCTAAGCATGGGAAGAAAGCCTATTCATTTCTTTACATAACATTATCTGAAAAGAATGATTAATTATTAACTCATTAGTTTTATACACTTGTAGACTCCTAAAATGTAAATGGACATCAACACAGAGATTGATATTGATATTCTACCTACATTATAGCTGCTATTTGGGAAGCACTAGCTGGCATACTTTACATTTTCAGAAATCAGTGACAAATAAATACAATAATTACTATTCCTCAAAACAAATGAAAACAAATAGTTTTGAATGAAAATTAAGTACAGACACAAACTGATTGCAGATGACAGACATCTGGAAGCTGGGGGTCAGTCAGCAAAGAACCAGTGGAGGAAAAAGACAAGATTTCATTTGTTTTATTCAGTTTTTATTTATGGCAGCTACTAAGTATGATATAAAAAGTAAAAATTAGAAGCTTGAGAAATGGATGATTTTGCAAAATTATTTCTAAATCCAACTACAATAAACATTTGAAATAATTCTCCTGAAGTACCACACACAACACATTTTGTATTCAATACAGAAATAATTAGCAGGAAAAGCATGAAGAGAAGAACCATCCCTTTCATGACAAGGAGTTGCAGTACTGTCAGCAAAAGTTAACAAACAATAAACAAGACTGGGAGATGGATTTGAGATATCATACACAGACAATGACATCAATCAGGAGCTTATAGTCTTATCGTTGTTTACACTTCCTAACAAAGCACAGTTACAGAAAACAGAATTCACCAAACTGACAGTTAATTCTCTTAGCAGCAGTAAGGCACATCGAGGCCTGCAAAATCTAGGTAGATCCTCTATTGGAGGCTGCTGCCAAGGTCCACTGGATATGCAGCTGTC
Source organism: Perdix hodgsoniae (assembly GCA_035772895.1). Lineage (NCBI taxonomy): Eukaryota > Metazoa > Chordata > Aves > Galliformes > Phasianidae > Perdix > Perdix hodgsoniae. The sequence goes on from JAPSGF010000071.1 coordinate 1,185,208, forward strand.
ACACAACATTCATTTTTATTGTTTTCATTCCAATTTTCCCAGCCTTCTAACAGCTTTGCATTGTTTCAAATTTATTTTGTAAACCGAAATTCTCGTGATCAATTCCTTTTGAAGGACTTTTGTCATCTTACAGCATTTTAATGATTTTAATCTATTTTACAAAACCACATAATACGCCTAGGAGGTTGTTATGATTGGAATGATGACTTCTAGTTTGCTATTAGCTCTTCAGGGAGCTTATGAACAGCATATTGATATAACAGATGAGACATTCAACATTTAAAATGTTTCTTTCTTATTACTAAATCTTTTATTCAGAGTTATTGCCATTATAACTCATTGCAATTTTTTTATTTTTTTTCTTTTTCTTTTTCATTTATTTACTATTTTTACAATATTCAGCTTCCAGACCTGAATTCATACAGTCAGGTGCCCAAAAAGGAAATTCCAATTTTCCACTACTTTCTCCTTTTATGCAGCCTATATGGAGAAGGTTTTGATGTTTTCAGATCTTGAAAGAATGCCGAAGCAAGGTATGGAATAATGCTTCCTCAGAAAAAAAAACAAAAAACAAACAAACAAACAAACAAAAACTTAACAGAGATCTTCTATAAAATAATGATGACATGCACTGAAATTTTAACTTCCTTTCTTCTCTTCCTATTCCTGAACCACATTACCAAGCTAGTATTAGTACACATCACCAAATGACATCTACAATAGTGAACCTCAGCCATTTAAACACCCATGTTTCAATGACCACAAAAGTAAAACAAATTCATTGAAAATTTGATCTCATACTGAGATTTAAGGAGATTTTTAGAACAGAGCTAGCAAATCCTAATGTTTTTAAGAAGTGCATTTGAGGATAAAAGAAACAAGCAAACAAACAAACAAACAAAAATAACACACAAAAGCCATGTTTAAAAGCACTGTCACAACTTCCTTTGGTTAAAGAAGTCTCCTGAAACAAAGACAAGCCTGAAAGAAAACTTTGTGCTTTACAAAGCATCTATAACAGTCAACAGCAAAGTAAAAATCAAGGACCATAGGCTTGCTGTATATGCATAATTTCTCTAGCATTTAGGTATATTATCAAATTTTCTTTCAATAGAATTTGAAGATTTTAGATATTTGAGATAAAAAGCAGCTCACAGACTGCTTCAAAGCAGCAGCAACACTGAAATGTCAGACATTAGGAAAATGCAGCCACCAACTCCAAAGCATGTAAAAAATATGGTGAAGAGGCCTTGGGCACTCACTACTTCCATCACTTTCATTGAACTTAAGCAGAAATTCAAGACTCAAAGTAAAGTGTTTTATCAGGCTGGAATCTGAAAACTGACTGCACTGAACCAGCACACAACCATAAGTGCCTGTGTCTCATATGTTCATAATACTTGCAAATGAAATACAGCACGCTGCCCACGAAAATTCTTTGCAGATAGCAAAATGATAGATATAAAGGTTCAATGCTTGATATCATTTACAACAGTAAATTTATTTAGATAACAAATAAATTTTCCACAACCAGAGGAAAAATCCTCCCTACAACTCCTCTCCCATAACTGTGATGCCTTTCACAAGAACAGAAACAGATTTTATCCTACTTCATTGAAAATTCTTTTAAACTGTTTATTAAACTATTTTGCCAAGTAATGACTGACATGGCTCAGGGTAGGTGTCTCCAGAATGAATATGGCATGTCAACAGCATTAGCCTGCCCTTAGCGATCTCTTTTCAGAGAAGCTTTGTACTTTCCACTGCTATTTCAGTTTTGCCAGAACTGCTTTATTCCATGGTGACCTACAATTTCAATGAGCACGTTACACTACCAAAACAGCTGCTTTGTTTATATCTATTTTGAAAAATACTGAAAAAAAATGTTTTAAAAGCAGTAAAGAGGACACACAGGACTGTATAACTGCTATTTTCAGTGCCACTAATATTTCTCAGACTGAGAAAGGAAAAGTTGATTCATGTTTTGGCTGTTTTCTTAGTATGTAGGGACCTTGATTGATAAAGGGATTCTGGCTGGAATTACAATGGAATTACAAAAAAGAAACAACACAACATATTTTGTGAATCTTGAAAAACAATCAAGGAAAAACAACTCAGAACACAGATACCTATGTTTTTTTTTCTCTTCCTTATCTCTTTCAACAAATACCAAAAATACTGTACTGAAATAGATATTTATCATTTTTTGAGATCCTAACTTTATTAATTTTGATATTATCTGCTGGACTACAGAAACTGAATTAACCTATTACCTTGATCTAAAATGAATTTTTGCATTTAAGTGAATAAAAATAAATATATTCAGAGGCTAATAGTAGCACTGAAAATGTCATATGCTTTTCACCAAAACAGAACAAGAACAGGAGAAATGGAGTAACATTAAGAAAACAAAACCAACTGCCTACCTAAATTCATTTCAGATATCTGCTCTTCTGTTACTATTGACAACAGAATTGAGAAAATAAGAATGTGTTTCGTGCAGACCTACAAAACACTTCTACTGTCGTACTAAGGACACTTTCCAATCTACTTTTTTTTCTTTTTTTTTTTTTTTCCTTTCTTCCAATGCACTCTTCACCAACAAGCTTCAAATTATATTCTTCATCACTACTTCCCTTCCCATCAGAACTGTTGAATATGAGAAAAAAATTTGGCCTTAAGTGCCAAGAGAAATCAAAGTAGAATACTGTGGCAGACCTAAAAATGAAATTCAGACCTTTGAAACTCAGAGGGCTAGTCATTGGACATGACTTAATCAGCAAAGAAAAGCACTGGACCTCAGAGGTTATATTCTAGAAGGAGTGACTAAACTACAGGGGAGGAAATATGAAAGAGTCAATAAAGAAATAGTTATTAAAGCTTCATTAGTTTCCTCGTTCCCCCTTTAAAACTGTAATCACTTATCATTTGCAAAGGAACTTTCAATATCTAAAAAGTAGCATAAGAAAATCCCATCATTACAAAGTTAAACTCTTTTGAATAAAACCACTGGGGGGAAACTCTTATTTCAATAGCACTGGAATATCCAAAAATTTTCAGTCGGCTTCAGATCATACTACACTATTACCACAGCCTTGATAAGCTTTTTATAATAACCTTGTATTAAAGGTGAAATTTGACAGGTTTTCATTTCTACATGTCCCAAAAGAGAAAGCTTGTAACCATAAATAAGTGCTCTTTCAATCTACCATGAGTTATGGAGTTTCCCTTGGCTCCATATTTGACTCATGCTTTCAACATCCATATACTTCCACTAGATTGTGTATTCATTTTTTTCCCATAATGTTGCATTGTATCATTTTCTTTGCAGATGATACCCAGATTTATCTATCCCTCAATAAAAAATCTGCAGCAACAGAAGTGTTGACTGACTGATGTCAGTCACTGAATAGAATTTTGTGAAAATAATGCAAATAAGAAAAATATCAGGATTAGGGTCTCCGTTATGTACAGTTATTTCATCCTATTTCTTTCATGAACAGATGTTTCATTATTAGCTTAATTTCAGGATAGTTTTACCTCAAATAATAAATATGTCTGACTAATTATTTGTACTTAAGAAAAGACTTAAACTGTATGCTTTCCATGCAGGGAATAATATTCAACACAATTTATCTGTTTTGCCTGGTTTTAAGAAAAACCTATTATTTAACAAGAAAACAAATATGAATGTAGGGCAATGCAATAAATCTTACCATATACTATAAGAAAACCAAAGAGATGGTTGGTTAGAATGTGACTATTGAAAAAGGTCTGGTAAAGCTTCAAAAAATAAATTGATTCCTAAATAAAAGAAAATATAAGTAATTACACAACTATCTAGGCAATACTAGAGTATATTTGCACAACATTCTTCACACAGTCCCTCCTGATTTAAACTTTAAAAAAAAAGCCGATACCAATTTCGTTGATATAATGAGAACAAACAATATAAATCAAGTGAATAAAGTCTAGAGTGATCTTTGCCTCTTGGAAAAGGTGCATTTAGACAGAATCAACTGATATGATGATTTTTGTTAGAAACTGAGATGTACGCTTTAAATAGCACTGTTAAAGTTAAATTTAATCTTACATTTCTGATTTGTCTTCTTAAAAGCAAAACAGATACAACATACCTCTACATTTGTAGAAGAGCTGACAAAGTAAGTAAGTGCTCTTCTATGGAACTAAAAAATAAGGACAATTTCTTTGGAAGACAGATGCAATACCAGTGAAAAATGTAACTCAAAAATCCCCTGGATATCCAACAGGCTACAAAGAATAGTGGTGTTAATATCAAACTGGTGAGGAAAGTGAAATGGAGCAATAGGCATTTAAAGTACTTGCAAGTGTAGTTTTAAGTTGGAAAGACTTTGAGCTACTAATACAACATCTCCTAGAATCCATTACCAATACATATATACTTGTGTAGTTAGTTGTACAAATCTTTGTAATGCTGGGACTATGATATGAATGTAATTTCTCCCTGAGGAAATAAAGATATAACTTAATACATAGCAAACATGGGGGGAAATGGCAGAAATATTTTTTATATAGAATGGATAGTACAAATCTGGCAATGTGAAGGCACTTGCATATGCCCCTCTGCAAGACAGTCTCCTCTTTGGATAGGGCACAATTCTTGGGAATTTACTCTTTCTATTTAAGGATCAGGATTTTTAGAAACAAGAAGGAATGTTGTACTCCTCACGGAATACACAGGGACAACAGAGGGATGACTTTCTTCTCCTTCTGCAACAGTAGCTGGCTTCAAAAATTTACTTTTTTAATATAATATTGCCACACATATTCATGCCATCCCCAATGCCAAAGCAACTATCACAAGCACCCATCTAAATTTTGAAGGGTTATAACGTCAAATATCTAGTTACATAAGGTTAGTGGGGCAGTTCTGGAAATAACTTTATAATAGCAGATGACACTGAGTGTATCAGAGAAGCGGAAAAGTGGAGCACAGAACTCCATTCCTCAACTAATTACATTTGAATGAAGACACTTGGCCTCTCTCTCTCACCTGCTGCCTGAGAACTGACATGTCATTAGCAGCTCTGATAAAACCAGGGAGCTGAAAACCTATGTTAACTGCTGCCAGAAGATACTGACAGAAATACCGTGACCAAGATGTCACAACAGCACTTCTCAAGAGGTCAATAAGTCTTCATACTGGTGCTTTGATAGAGGAAATGCTCATTTACATACCTCATGTTCAACAAATCTGGTCTGGCACACTAAGGAACAGTATTTACACACTGAAACAACCTTTGTCAGATAGCCTAAGACATCCAGGAGGCATCTTTGTTCTCTGCTTCATCAAATTCAGTGCCTATGCATGATCTTCTTCAAGCTTAACTACCCGCTTTTCTTTCAAACCCTTCTGAACTAAGCTTCTTCAAAATGTCACAAAGAAATTCATGAACATGAGTGTCTTGTGGCAGCACCTGTCCAGTGGTAACACAAATCAAGAGCCTTCCTTCTATGCACAAATCCAAGTATTTCCTCTTTCTGAAGCTCACCAAAATCTTACGTGTACTTTCTTCAAGACAAAACAAAGCATAAAAAAGAAATAAGAAAACCATGGTAAAATAAAATACAAACTAAACTTCCTAGCCTGGATCTGTGGAGTCTCCGACCCTTGAGATACTATTATTTGACAGGAATGCTCTGAGCAGCCAGATCTAAGTGGGCCTTACATACATAGTAGCTTGGATCAAATGACCACACAACCTAAGCTGATTCTGCAGCACACAGTAAGGATGGCTTAGGGAATATAACGTCTGCTTTACATCCTTTAACAGAAACAGCCTTGAATGAAATCTGAGAAAACACTTAAAAAGAGAACTGAAGGAAATGTTTAAAGGCAAAAGCTCTGATGGTCTATTTATAGACAATCCTAAAAAGAAAATAAATAAATAAATAAAAGGCCATCAGAAGGTTGTTGGATTTTTGGGGCTAACAAAGCGCAAACAAAATTTTTATGGGATAAATGTCTTCAGAAAGGAAAATGACTTCAGAAAGGAAAGATGAAGATCCATAAAGAGCATTATAGACATAAAAGTGCTGGATTTCAGGGAGTTATATGGCAAAAGAGTTCTTTACACACACACACACACACACACACGCAAACAACAACAACAACAACAAAAAGCCTCAGTTATGAATTGCTGTTTCCAATGCCATATTAGGTAATTGCCTACAAGTAAAATGTTCTACCACCTCAAAGGGAGTAGGAACAGATCCCTCTTTGCAGCTTAGACAGAGCAATATGAAAAGCACTAAGGCATCTATTTTGTCTACCATCACAGGAAATTAAAAGATGGGTACTATATATCTGAGGTAAAAGATATGACATACAGGACTGAATTCTTGGTAGATTGGGCACCTTCGCCACAGGGTTATTGGGGACCAAAGAAAAAGCTGACTTCCCAAAGGCACAGTGCATCTGATTAAGAGGACTCTTTAAGAAATGCATAGCTACTGGTTACAAGATTTTAACTTATTACAGCATCAAACCCAGTTTACCATACATAGATTCAGCCTTTTATTCAATATGCAAGTGCATTTCTGAAATAAGGATGTGCTAATATTCATAGATGAGTGGGGCCTATGAGTACTTCTGACTCATTTTGTAATTCCTATGCCTGCAGGGCAGTTTTTGTTTGAATGGTAATATATGGGTACATGGAAAAATTGCTGAATACTTACAAGATTATGCTTATTCTTTCTGAAAGTTTACTACCATGGATGTATTTTGTTTTTCTGTTTGTTTTTAACATTGATTATGAAGGTCTTAAGCTGTTAAACAGTATCACAGCAGAATATAAGACAGTATGGAAAAGATTAAAGCTAATTTCATAGCATGCACAAACACATGAATTGTATTTTATTCTTTCCCCTTGCTCGTGACATCCAAAGCATGCAAAGAAAAAAAGACATGATTTTAAGAAAGCCATGCAAGGCTATATAAAAAACTTGAGCTATAGTTTAATTATTGATTTAATCACTATAGTACATAAACACTACCAGTCAGATACATTTTCTTTCATTATTATTGCTCTATATCTCCAAGCCTGACAACTTATGAGGGCTGCTCCAAATGTAATGCTTCCTATTTTATTATATTTGACCACGATGTCAGAGGTGGATGTTGGTGGTATGGCAGCAGAGGTCAAACCTTTCCACCAGTATTCTGTTTCATTTTGTTGCAGTGCAACAGATGCCATCAGAGGGACAGTCTGACAGAATAGTGTCTGACATGGAAATGTGTATGAAGCAAAGGTGTGTCAATGAATTCCCCCATAAAGAAAAATGGCACCCACTGACATTCACTGATGCTTGCTGAACATTTATTACCAATCTGTGATTGGAAGCACAATGAGGTGGTGGGTGGCACATTTCAGCAGTGGTGACAGTGGGTGACCTCCACTGATGCAGATTTTTACAAGTATGGCATGCAGGTTCTTGTTTATTCTTGGCAAAAATGCATAGCTAACTGTAGTGGCTGTGTTGATAAATAGCATTTTGTAGCTGGGCATTTGCTCTGGTACAGTTGACCTTAAATGTTTAACTCTGAAGTTTCTTTCATTGTCACACTGATTTGTGACCATCACCTTGCTGGCCTGAAACTGTAAATCTTTGTAGAAATTTTAGTACACTTTTATATATTGGCACATTATCAAAAATAGCGATGATCATATTATAGTAGTGTGAAAAGATGGGAACTGCTTAGGAGACACTTATGTTCATTATGTTGTCTGTTCAGATATTTATGACTACTTTTAGAGATAAAAATTATAAATTACATTTACATATTTATGAGCAATTTTATGTAATATTCAAATTCCTATTAAAATGCCATTAATATCCCTATCTTTCTATAATGAGAGTTGGAAACCTAACTAAAATGCACTTGGGTTTTCTTTTTCTCCTCAAAATCCCCCACATTTAAGCATCCAGTAAAATTAATAGAGTGGTAACTGATAAACAATGAAAATAATCTGAACTTTGGGGCAATTTGAAAACTGGACAGAAAAAAAAACCAAAGCAAACAAAAAAAACCCCAACATTTACCTATTATACCATGTGATCTAAAAATATCTTTGTCAGTGTGAACAGCACAAAAAAAAAAAAAAAAAGATAATATGTGGGCTGCATAGCCATGCTTTGTACATTGCAGAGTGCAAGCAGGAACTCACCTCTAGCTTTGTTCTTTGTAGCAGCCACTGGAAGCAAGGAAAAGATTGCACAAGAACAAGAGAACAAAGATAGATTAGATAGAAGTTTGAGCAAGAAAGAATACAGAGTAACTTGTATCACTATTGATTCAAAGCTAACAAACACTGTTTCTAGCATTATTTGACCTATTTGAGACAGTACAGTTCTACAAGAAAGTTCAGATCTATGATTCTGCCAGAAGACCTGTGCTGTTACGCTTAGAAAATATATCACAAGACACTTTCAAGAAGCATGGCAACGACCATTGAAAAATCATGTACAATTAATCACATATAGGTGAGAGCATACCAACGCAGATTTCTGAATTCTAAACTTAAAGCACATTTTGCCTTCCTAAAAGCTTATTCTGAAGAATCTACACATCATATGTCTGCCTTTTGTTCCTGCTTCTTGATATGTAAATGTCCTGTAAAGCCATTTAGAGTAAACATCAGTTAAACTGCAGTTACTTCAATCATTCATAGTTTATGTTATATGATCATTGGTTTTTCTTCATTGAAGCATGTTTCTTCAGATTGTTCTTGCACCCTGAGTGTGCATCCACTCATGTTAATGAATATGCAAAGCAAATGGAGCAGACAATACTTTAGCAGTGACCAACATTCCAAATCACAGAAAAAGAAGGCGGCAGAACCACCTTTCTTATGTCCCCCAAAGCAACACTGTTTCATAGTACTATTATTTGCAAAGGCACAATACAGTCATAATAACAAAGACAGGAACTTAAAATATTCAACTTCCATTTTCCTTGCCTCCAAAACTGGATGAATAATTATCTTCTGTTTTCTGAGGCTCGTGGCTAACTTTACACGATGTTAATCAGAAACTGAAGAGTAAATATAGACACTCTGTTAGCTGTAAATTACATAAAAGATACTATCTATAAGTCTTTAAACTTTCACATGCATTGCAAAAATGCATTAATGGAACTGGTACCTCCAGAAAAATAAATCATAATTCCTCTTCTCAAAATCCTCTTTGGAATTCTTTCTTGTAAAATGGAACTACACTACAGTACAAAGGTATCTATACTTGTGATCAGAATACATAGAAAAAGGAGAAAGACTAAATTCTCTCTCTCTGTTCTCTTTGCTGATCTCCTCCACACATTGGTTTTCAGTCTTTTTTCCCTCCCCTCCTTTTTTCACCAGTGTAGTGTCTCACCAATCAGTCCTTACTAAGATAAGTAAGGAAAGCATGGCACTGATGTCCAAGTTGCATATATGAAGAAATTTGAGGGAAAAAATAAAAATGAATTTATTTTTAATTTAATGAATGCTATTTCTTTATATTTTTGTTCATCTTCACAGATCCCACTTCTACTTTCAGTGGCACTATTCTACATTGTCACTGTTATTCAGGAAAACAAAACTAATAAAGCAGTTCTGTGATATATGAAATCAACATTACTCCACAGAATGACTCTGCTGTGGGGAGGTACAACAAATGCAGACACTTCCACAGTCTTACAATTAATTAATTTTGCATAGGGCTATTTAACAAGACATAGCTGAAAAAAAATCCAGTAAATCTTACACACACTAAATATCACTTCAGCAGTAAGCAAAATTAATGGTGCCATTCTAATTTTATAGTATCTCCTTCATGCAAATATAAGTTGATAATGAATGCACTGAGTTCAAACTGTTCATTTTCTTATTCTTCCCTTCTTTCTTAGTCCTGAGAATAATATACATGTGAAGACATTATCAATTCAGGCCAGAATAATGATTTAAACTTAACAAAGGTCTGGAGAAAATCTCCACAGGTAATTTAAAAGCAACAAGAGAATTTGTATTTCTTCATTCAGAATACAAAGATATATAAAATATGTGCATGAAAATTATGTAGGCACTGTAATTGTTCAGAAAAAACAACATGTATACATATACATGATGGTGATATAAAAATTAAATATATGCATGTATATATGTATGTATTAATCCAACATTTTTATGGTTAGATGGCTTTATTTTGAAGTTCGAGCACTAGGTAAAGAATTATTACCTACCATCTATTAGTAAATAAAAAGACAGAAATGAGATTGTGCATAAGTGGAAGTAGGACAGGTTACTAAGCTTGTTAGACCAATTATAACATTCTGCATATTCACTGATAGAGAACTAGATGACAGTAACCTTCTTAAAAATGTCATGTTCAATACTTGTAAGTTTTTTCATTGACAGCAAGGTCCAATTACAAGTCAATTCGTAAAGTTCAAACTGCACAACAGCCAAATTAGCTACAAAATGTCTCTCAAAATATAATTCTGCTTACTGCAGGGAACTAGTGGGAGCTGCTTCCATCAGTGACCCATTTTTTGATACCTAGCATGAAGAAAATTTCCTTTTTCTTACTGTCATTGATGTTGGTATTTCTTCTTCCAAGGGTGAAATGTTTTTTCTCTCTTCCTTATTTTCCTTCTTGATGTATGCAAAGAGGATGTTATTTTTTAAACTACATGTTTGGAAATTTTTATTCATCTCTTCACCCTATTATTACATGGAAGGTCACAGGAGGAAACAAGCAGAGATGTTTCAATTGAGCATCACTAACACTGAAAATTAGTAGAGGGAAGCTGATCTCTTGCTTAGACACAGGATAGCTCAGCTTTTCAAGCCACTGAAATCAGTGGATTTCGTGAAATAACATTACTTTTGCAATATCTACATGTACTTCATACTGTCTTCAGTAAGTCAATTATTCTCTGCACTTCACATAACCACTTGTAAAATGGAGATAAAATATTCTATATGTCTCCACTGTGACTTCCCTCCTGTACAACTAAAGATAAAAAGTCTCCAAGGCAGAGAGCCTCCTTCTTCTTAAAGTAGTATACTATCAGGATACTGATTAAATTTGAAACTTCTTTAATACAACTAAAGTGGATTAGAATAGTCAGTAATTATTTATTGGTACAATGTAAGCTGAAAATTGGAATTTAGGTTATTTGCTTGGTATATACTTCATCTGGCTAACCTAACAAGTCAGTCAAAAAATGGACAAACAGGAAAGGCAATGTCTTACAATTTTTCACCAAGTTCAGGCATTTGTTAAAAAATCTGAAAACATTTCTGAAGGCACTATTCTTTGAGTTGTTTGGCCCTATTTTTCTTAAGAAATTGATTGTGGATAGAGAGGCACACTACAGAAGAATTTGAGCAATGACCTTTGTTGGAATTTAAGGAAGTTTTTAAAGACATAAGAAGACGGAATGAGAGAGAAGAATGAACACACTCTCTAAAGTGAAGCTGAAAGGCATGAGAGACCCTACTAGATTTTTAGATAAGATTGAGAAAAAAAAACAAAAAACAATCTTAAGCCCTGGTTCTGTCAAGATTAAACAATATTTTATTTTCTGAAGTCTCTTCCAGTACACTCAAAACAAAAGGGTTGGCTGTTAGGGGAAGGTCTAAGAGTGAGAGAATCATAGAACATCAAGAGTTCAAGGTTAGAGATATCAGGGGATTCCACTCTGAGAGATGAGGAAAGGGGATGAAAGTTGAACTGAGTTCTGAATCCTGTCAGTTAATTTTCACATAACTAGGATTTTTTTATAGCATCTTAAAATCAGAAAAACCTTTTTTCTGTAGCTCTACTACTGAGACAGTGTGTTTAAAAATCATTTCTTGTACATAGGATGCTGTGTTTGATTCTCAAAAATTGTAGTACATCCCTACTCTCAAATATCAATAACATATTGCTTTATTTTTCTGTGATATATCTTTCCATTGTCTTTTGCATGCCAACAATTGTTAAATTACATTCTTTGATAAATGGTGGTTACAAATTGCTCAATACTTTTTCCGCTCTCAGCTGTCTCTATGCTTTTCAATTCTGTGGCCATTTTCAAACAGATTTGATATAGCATTTATTTCATTTTTCTCTTATATGTGATTTATTATTTGATTTGGGATTTTGTCTTTAGGAAAAAACAAAAATCATGTGCTTCCAATTATTTCAAAAGCTCAATAAAAATAAAAACAGGGAGAAGATATTTCTCCCAGATGTCCAGCCTGCCTAACTTTTTATTTCAGAAAATAAAAAGAAAAAAGTGAAAGATCGGTGTTCTGTTCTCATTTCATCTATTATATGTATTAAGAACACAAATAGAGGAAAACTAGTGCAGTATCTAAATGTTGTAATGACAGAATAGCTCTTTGCAAGAAAAGAAACAAGATGATAAAATAAATAAAAATAATCAAAAGAGTATTCAAAAAAACAAAGTTTCAAAGGAGAAGGTCTAATTTTTGCTACTTAATTTAGAATTTTCCTTTTAAATTTATGATGATAATGCCAGCAATGTTACCTTTTCCCTTTGGATAAGCTGATGGATTACCACTGGTCATTTAGGTCACCTAAATGTCATCTCCGCTTGACTAACTGGAAAATCTCTGTGTGACAAAAGGTTTAGTGGGATCATTTTCTAAAGAGAATAATGCAAATTATTATGTGCTCACCAACTGGGTAAGAGACTCACTGAAAACAAAGATATGCTGCCATGTAGCATACTTTGTAGAATACATTTTAGTAATAGCATTTTTTCAAAAGCCACTGAAGGAGAAAACCACCATAATCACCAAAAAACCTGAGTGTGATTTTGGGTATCCTACATTCAGGAAGATATTGCTGCTATCTTCATGATGAGCTAATGACAGAGTCATGGGACCTTGGGAATTCTTTGAGAATTGTCGCGGGTTAAGCAAGATCTACCTGTGCCCGTGACAGGGGGGCAGCTGGCCCAAAAGGGCCGCTGGCCCAAAAAGGGAAGGGGAAAAGGGAATGGGAAAGGAAAACAGTGACAGCGATCTAAGGAGGAAAACTTATTTTACTAACTATGATATTGGAAATGCAAAATAACACAATATAATAAGATCTAATTGAAATTGAGACTAATAAATCAAAAAAAAAATAGGAGAGAGAGTTCCCGAGACCAAGTCAAACCTGAAAAGTTTGGGATGGCCGGAAAAACGCTGCCTCCAGGAGCCCACTGACAAGCAGTAAGTGAAGGTTCCCCCCCCCGGAAGGGTCAGATCTCATGACTTCCGTCACGTACAGAGATAGGTACATGGAGCTGGAGTATTAACACTTTAGTTCCAGTGCACTACATGATGTGTTGATGTGGAATACTAAAAACCAAAAAACGTAAAACCATGACA
>JAPSGF010000071.1:1198629-1209368 GCA_035772895.1 Perdix hodgsoniae
TGTGTTGATGTGGAATACTAAAAACCAAAAAACGTAAAACCATGACAAGAATATAATTGAATGTACACACAAACACACACACACAAATAAAGTATATATATATATATAAATGTCCCTCCTAAACAGTAGGTTTTAATCTACATGCAAGACAGATTTTAAAAACTATAGAAGTCAATGTGCAGATTCTAAAGATAAAGCAGTATCACAAATCCCAACATCTAGCAGACCTAGAAACTAGAAACTGAATGCACATTCCTGGCAAAAATACTCAACTCTTCTGTAATTAAATGACTAACAGAAAATCAAAACAGCAGCTGTCAAGTGTGTATTCACTATGCTCTGTGATTAACAGACACATTTGAGAAGTTGCTTTTAAAGCACACTTTTCTGTATACAGTGCAGCAGCTCTATAAACCCTATACAATTATATTTTACTTGATGAAACTTTGAACAGCAATGTGAAAAGTAAGCACAGGTTTCAGCATTTTGATTTCCACCCACCAAACCACTCCAGAATTCAATGCTAGGAAATGAAAAAGTATTTTCTTGTGTTCAGAATATTTCATTTGCAGGCCAAAAGAAAACAGATTTGTAAAATAGTAATTACTGAACACAGACAATGAGAAGAAATTCATATACTAAAATGAAAGAGCTAAAAGGACTATAAGCATCTTTCAAACCACCTAATATAATGCTATATTCTTTAAATATTTAAAAACTGAGACTTGATTATCACATGCGGTGACTTTTATTATACTAATCAAAGAATACTCAAGAAAATACAATTACATTTTCTTTCTTAAAAGTAGACAGTAAATAGTCTAACATAGTAATTTTGTTCTTGATAGATATCATAACTGGCACAATGGAGATCAGCAGAAGCAACTTATAATACAGACATCTTTAGAATACAGAATTTGAGCTGTAGCTGAATCACATTAGCAGCTGAAGACACATAACACAGTACATTACTGTACAGTGAAACTTGAGGATGATAATCGTGCCCTAAAGGCTTCTCTTAAAGGCATCTAGATAACATGATTTGCCTGTCCCTAGTGCTAAATTTATGCATATGATAACACAACTGGACATACAATTTCTATTAGCAATGCAAGTTGCAAGGAAGCAATTTCAGCATAAGTTTCCATAAAATATCACATGAACTTCACTTGCAAATAAATTACATAGATTTCATTTCATCAAAGTAACAAAATGTTTTAAAATGGAAATATAAAAACAAAAACAACCTCAAAGCAGTAAAATGAAGCACTCCATAAGGTTATAAGTGTGGTTCTGTCATGCAAACACAGATGCACTCAATTCTGCCCTCAGATGTTTTTACAGGCATTTCAAAACTATACAGTTAATTTTTGATTTAAAAGTTTTGATTCAGCAGGTGAACTATTACAATTATTCATCACGCAAAATGCTCAGCTTCTGTGCTTATGTCAGGTCTCCAGAAAGAGGAGAAAGGAAATGGTCCTGCTCTGTAAACTGCTTTGGAACAAACTAGCTGACATCAAGCAGCTGGAACTTTTTTTGGCTTAGGTTTCTTCTTACATCTGCAGATCAATGCATGCAAGCACCTCAGACTGCCATCTCCATTTTGTTTAAATTAAGAGTAACTATGACATTCACAGTTGGTTTAAATTTTTATTTAGTAAAAAAATAATGAGTAAGCTATGCTGTATTGTTTTCCATACATGGCCCATAGCTCCGGTAACTCACACACCTTTAGGAGTTACTGTTACTGAAAACAAGTGATTAGTATGAACATAACTAGTATGAACATAGAAACATACAGACAAGGGCAAGAAGCCAGCCAGGCAGACTAGGGTTGCCCTTATGTTACCTGGATACACAATTCATTCACCTACTGTAAACCCTAAGAAGGTCTTGAGAAGGAAAATGTCTTTCATTGTAGTTACTTTGCTTTTTTGCTTTGTGCTTATTTAAGTATCACAGCCCATGGGATCACTGCTTTAAAAGCATTACATCGCATCCATAATACATCACCTGTACAAAGTGCTTTCTTAATAAGGTTAAGGTATGTACTGAAGGACATCAGGACATTGAGTGAAGCTTGTAGAAACAAGTACATATCTTAAATGATACAGAATTAAGCCCTCACATGGAAAAAAATCAAGATTTTTTTCAATTCCCTAAATGTTATTATCTTTTACAGACATTAGAGGACAAATTTAAGACAGGATAATTAACAAGAAACACACACACACAAAATTAAGCGTATAGCTCTGCTGATAGAATTTTCATAAATACAGACAAATATCAATCACTATGTTTTGCACCTAAGCTCCTCCTCCATCGGAGAATGGGAACTAAAAGTGACTTCTGAATGATGATCTCATTCAACCTTCGAAAAGTCTACATGGAATTTTTGTCATTATCTCCTGCAGTTGCTAGGTCAAGAAGTACACTTGGAAGTTTTTCTCATTGTCATGATCAGAAACCTTGCAGGCATTCCTCTGAGGACCTTCTAGAGAGAGAGAAGCTATCAATATTATGGAAGATAACTCTTTTGGAACTAGTGAGTCTTACAAGATAATTTAGATATATTAAAATAAATGCACAATTGAGGAAAGATATATAATATTTCTGAAAATAGATAACTGTGTGTGATGATAAAATTTAAGATCTGTTTCAATTCCTGTTACATACATTAAGTTAGAATGGATCATATACATTAAAATTATGCATACTTTTCTGAAGAGTGATGAGACAACTTTACACATGAAGTTTTCATTTATAGACAATATTAAAAATCTTACCTATATGTTTACCTACAAAGTAATCAAAACATTAAAATATAATTACATTTTTAATATGGATTTCTGAATGGCGAAGATGTAATAGCAAATCATGTTTTGATGGAATTCCTAAATAATAAAGTAAAACTTATAGCTATGGACACTGATGCATAAGATCTTTAAAACTAAGTCAAGGATTGGTAGGAAGTTTTATATGTAATTAAAATTGACAGATGGCAAAAAGAAAAGTTCTTCCAAGTCAACAAGAAATAATAATCACTGGGGAAGTACAAAAGATGGAATCACAGACAAAGTGATTATATAAAAGAAAAAGCAAGTTTTAAGAACGGGAAGGGAAAAGACTGAGATAAAGATCTAGACCAGCAAGTGCAGAGAACCAAATGCATACAAATCTCAAAATACTGAATTCGTAGTCACCTGTATTTTCAGCATTCAGTATTGAAAAAGTATTTCCATAGGTGATAAGAAGGAGAGTATAAAAAGCAATAGACTATTTAAGATTCTACCATAAGTACAAATGGATAGTTGGCATTACAGCATGATGAGAAAGTTCTTATCTTACCAACAATTACTTTCTTACTGTCATTAAGATTAATCTCTACTGTGCTCCTTGCTTCTAACACTGTTACAAGTTTTTTATGTTACATATGTTAGGAAAAAGAAAATACTTTACGTATTGTATATGTTTATTGCACTTCTTACTCCTCACTCTTGCTTCTCATATTTTTTTTTTTTTACTTTCTTTTTAGTGAAGACACAAAATTTAAAAACATATGAATATATACCTAGATATATTAAAGTATATGTATGCGTATCACGTTTTATATACAGATATCAGATATCGTATGCACATTATTTTAATATATTCTTATGTAAGATAATCAGATTATATTATATAAATATGCATTAAATACACACAGCTTCAAATTATAAATATATACATTATATTCCATAAAGTACTATATAGATCAATATGTGATATACTATATAATAAATATGTGTGCACTAGATGTAAAGTATAATGCATACTGGTATGTTCAAACAACAATTAATAAAATCAGTGTAAAGTAATGCAAATAATCAACTGAAAAATGATAAATGAAAATACTTTCATGGCATAATTTGCAGAAACTCCTGAAAATACTTATTATAAGAATTAAAACAAACAAAGAACAAAAAAAAAAAACAATTAGATGTAGTGAAAGCGACTGTTTACAGGAAATGATGCAATTCTTACACTAACTTTCTTAATTACGACTTCTGAAGTATTCTTATTACTCTTATTTTGTGATAAAAATAGTTACAGAGAAATATAGAAAACAAGTGATCTGCAAACTGTAAAAACAAACAAACAACATTATTTAGAGTCTTTAAAGTATTTTGATTTATAACACGAGTTTTAAAATGTCCTGAAAAAACACAGTAGCTAAATAATTACCAAAGGTATTCCTCAGTAATGTGAACTGAAACCTTCTTGGAACACACAGCAAACACACTCTAAACTAGCTGACAAGGCAGACAAACTACTGCATAGTTCTCTCTTGTTCCTTGACATCTCTGCCACAACATGCATCTTCTAGCCAGAATTATTGCACAAATACAATGAGCTGAGCCCTTTGTAGCAGCATAATACTTGTATATATAGTTTAGCTTCAGTCATTGCTGGAAATTGAAAAACATTTATAGCAAAACTGATGGATTTTGAGAGAAAGAATGCAAAAGGAGACTGGTGTCACTATGTCGGTTTTGCTCTCAGAGCACAGCCAAAAGAGATTTGTAGCTCAGTGAATGAGAAGCAGGAAAGCCTCCAGCTGTAAACATGTGCTCTGAGATACTCACCCAGGTCCCTAGCAGATATCTGGGTAGTTCTCCAAATTACTGTAACATGCTCAGGCCTTGCCCACTTCTTGGAGCAGGCCAGACAGACAGTAAAGACACACACACAGCACCATTGTTTTTTCTAGGAAAACCCATGAAAACTTTCAAAGGATAAGTCAATTTCTAAGACATTCATACATGCATCTCGTTTTGTAAGCAGTACAGCTCTTGCAGTTTAGAAGACGTTTTCGCATGCAGTCAGTTACAGCATAAATGCAAACTGGCAATACAACTATGACTACTCCTCCTTAACAACCTCATAAACCTTCTCTTCAAAGAGATTTATGAATAATATGAACTAAATAATTCACGGCACTGCAGATGCCAGTCCAAATCGCCTCTTGCTTTTTAAGGTTTCAGTTTGTAGATGTGTGATCAAAAACCTTCATCAGTCATGATAGTGGCATTTGTACTCACTCCAAACAAACCACATTTGCATCTGAATGTTTTTCATTGAAATGAGAGATATAATATGCAAGCCAAGTTTCAACTAAAAGGCATTTTAAGCTATTTAAATTCAGGCAAATTAAAGGTTGAATGCAACCTAAAACATCTACTCTCAGAACAGTAATTTGACACATCATAAGTAAGAACCAGTTTTTGTTAGAGTACCTCAACGCTTGCCTAAAAATTTTACACAGCATCTTAGCAGTGCTGCCTCTTGAGGAATAGTAAAGTCCTTATATAAAGCAATGAAGTAAAGAGAAACTT
This sequence comes from Perdix hodgsoniae, assembly GCA_035772895.1. Classification (NCBI taxonomy): domain Eukaryota; kingdom Metazoa; phylum Chordata; class Aves; order Galliformes; family Phasianidae; genus Perdix; species Perdix hodgsoniae. The sequence continues at coordinate 1,204,008 of JAPSGF010000071.1, forward strand.
AACACTACAGTTCAAAGGCTTCACTTGTACACATGTAAAAAAAAAAACAACCAAGAAGTTAAAAATGTTTATGCGTGAAGTCAGTATTAACCTTTAAGAACATAACAGTTAGAAACTTCCTACAATAGTTTTGAGCAAATAGATACTTGCCTAATATTTAAGATACTCACTCTGTTTTATGAATCACACATACTAGGAAGGTGTGGGTAGTTCTTTGCCATATCCATTGCATAACTTTACCCCTGATATTTAAAAGTACTGCAAATTGAAGAAATCAGAGCACAAATAGTTCAATCATTCCATGTGGAAGGGGTCACAGGAATTTCACCTTGTATTTCAGGACATATTAGTGAGAGAAAAAGCAGAACTAGATTAATTTTTTTTTCTTCCCATGTGAAATAAATAAATAAATGAATACAACTCTCATAAATTTATGATAAAACTAATTTTTTAAAAGCCTACTAAGAGCATAAAATGACCTTCTGTTATGAATTTTAGTAGGTATAAATGAGATAATTCTTCTTAATTTTCCAGGGATTTTACTGTAAAGTCTCTACAAAAACCAACAAAAAGACCACCTACACCACAAACAAAACCACACAGAGTCTTCTAACTGCATTTAGCAATTAAATAGTGAAAGTAGGCAATTATGTGCATGATCCCATATTGAATCACGTCAGTTTGTGTCTGCGTTTGGCTTTTTTTTTTTTTAATAAGAACATATCAGCTTACTTTGCAGAAAAGCCCACAAGGTAGTTATCCAAAATACACCGTATAACTTGAGGTCTTTGTTTTATGCTCCTTAAATTTAACTAAGTAATTAGTATTTGCACCATACCTAAGATACACAACCATAATCCCAATCATCCAATCTTATTATCTCTCATATTCAATCTATACGAACATTGAAAGAATGCTTGATTTTAAGAGTTGATTATTTTTTATATGGAAATATGTTTACACAAACAAAAATTAATAATTATCATTATTATTTTAACGTATGTACTCTAGAAATCAAGGCTATTCCAAAGCACAACGGTACAGACTTCACAGGAAAACAACAGGGAATGACTTGTGGCAGACTATCACAACATAGCACCAGCAATACGAATGCTAATGAATAAAGCTAAGGAATTATGCTGGAGAATCATATATTGGAAGATGACACTGATGAGGGCAGATGTAGAAAAATGATTATCAACTTCAGACCCCTAGAGCAGCATGAATGAAATCAGATCCTTGTGTTCTGGGAAATAAAGCAGGCAACTTAGATAGAAATAAAGACAGCCCTTAATTATCTAAAAGTAAATTGGGAGCAGCCCATGATAATTCAGAAGTGGCATTATTATAGAACACAATACAGAGTTAATTCAGAAATCAGTTCGTTCAAAAACATCAACAGCTGGGTTTAATAATAGATACGATGAATCAGAAATGAAGAAAAGCTTGAGACAGAAGATGATTAAGTAATTCCAATCATACTATTAGATTTACAGCTAAACAATGGCAAATAAACTATATGCTAAAATTATTTAAATAAAGGAAAACAATAATTTAGTTACGCTAAAATTATTTAAATAAAGGAAAACAGTAATTTGTATTGATGAGCTGCAAGAATGTAAAAAAAAATAATTAAATGTCTACACTATTATTTTGTATGGTTGTGGTTTAGATGTACCTGGCTATGCTATTAGCAGGGCAAGAGGTATCCCTTCATTATTTTTAAAATAGAAACTGGCTTGACACAAAATCAAAATATCCACTTGAATGAATATAATGCTTTAATGTTTTTTTTTGGTGGTGGTGTTTTTGGGTTTTTTTTTTTTTTTTTAGTTTATACTTTGCTACATTCTGGTACCTCTGCTCATATTCAGTAAGATCACCTGAAAATTCTTTCAGTGGTTTTATAATTTCCTTGGCAGAAGATACTTAAATTCCATTTCCTGTGGGAAAGCTTGGTAAGAACACAATCAGACTATGGGATAAATAAAGGTACTACCACTGGCAGAGCAAAAACAGTGGCTGCAAATTTAGTTACAATGGCTAGACATTTTATTAAAAGAATTATGAAGTTAAACTTTCTACAATGTATGGTCTAATTTAAATATAAAAAGCAATTAATTATGAAGGCTGATCTGTTCTATGCCAGCTGCAGAGCCCTATAGCAGCAAACATGAGTTTCAAAGCATCCATATTTGGTTCTGCAGTCAGCACAGTATAAGGAAATTGCAAAGCTTCCATTTAAGTACTATGTAAATATTTGTTTAAACTGTCAACCTGTAGCTTAACAGTAAAATGTTCTCTCATATATGCTGTTCTTTTAATACTGATTTCCAGTATTAAGAAGAAAAAAAAGTAGCAGTACAGTTTCTGAAACTGCTGCATATTTTTTCCACCTTTCTTCTTCTCCTTTCTTTCACTCATAAGGGAGGCATGCATGCAGAAAGAGGGATTAGCATGGCATTTTCTGTTGTTAACCATTATTGTGGTAAGGTAAATTTTCTACTTTTCTTCTTGAAACTATGGATAGAATAGCTTCTAAGGTCAGCAATTTGTCTACCAGTAGTGAAAATAGTGAATAGCAACTACTGTATGCTGTATATAAAAGTAACTTTTCAAGTTATATTCTCTTCAGCAAAAGAACAATAATGCTGACAAAAAAATTGCCACTCAAGGTAAAATTCAGCTGTCAGATATGTATGAAGCTGTCAAGAAGAAAGTAACTAGAGTGTAAATGTTTGGGCTCTGAAGCAGCTTTCTGCAAACATACATGTTTTCTGGAAGTGTTAACAGCATATTTGATTCTTGCTATTTTTGTATTCTGCATTTCTTAAGACAGGAACTGGGAAAGGAAGTAAAGTTTGCAGAGAGTCAATACTGCATATTTCATCATGTGAATGATAGTTCAGAAACTGTTTGCACTATCCACATACTTCTACAAAACTTAGAACACATAATACACTTATGCATCTCAAAGACAGTTCAACAGAGGATGCTTTGGAGATGATGAATGAATCCCTCTACGAGGACATATATGACATTTATTCATTGAAACCTAATTTTTTGTTCAACATAGATATTCCTTTCATGATTCTGATGTTTCCTTTAATGACAGAAATTTTTTCATTCCATTATGTTTTGCTTTCAAAGTTGAACAAAGACCCGTTGACTTTTCAGGGCTTAGAACTGTAACCTAACAGACGAAAAGAAAGAGGTGAGGGAAAGGAAGAAAGGGAAGTATTTTGTTCTGTGCAATGTAAACATTATTTAATTTGTAATTGAAAAGAATATTTTAAGCTAAAGATTTATATTCAAGAAATAATTCAGGCTGGCCAAGGGAAGAAATCTAACATCCACTGAATATGACAAAGATATTTCTATTCTCTTATGAAGACTGAGTCCAGAAACAATTATATTCTATTATATGATTGAAAGAAAATATTAGTGACTTGGGAGAAATAAAAGGAAACAGAAAACAGTTCTGGAATTATCTGTATAATGTGTTACCAGCCTTGGCTATAAGAAATTGTATTTCTTCAGCATCCAATAATGTACCAATTATGAGCAGACTCATGTACATATTATTATATTCTTATCAACTAAGATAGATGTTAATAGGCATTGCAAATTATTAATTCATTCATCAATAGTATTATCAGAGATGGTATACCCAACAAAAAATAACAAGTTCTTTAAAGACTTGTTATTCATGAGTGATGACATATAATAAGATTCAGGCATCAATATGCAATGACTTTTGTCACAGCAAACAGCTACCTCACGAAGCTAACCCAGTAAGAAATACATAATCTATCTTAAGAATCAGTTCAAACAGCAGTAAGATGCTCTGGCTCTCAGATATTTTACATGGTTGATAGGGTGATCACACAATTAGGCTGAGAGGCAGTTCAACTCAAATGGAACTACTCATTCTCCAGGAATCTGGTATCCGTATCCAGGAATATGTCTGTAAATGCCATGATTTTACTCCCTGAAATGTCAAATGCCATTTCACACTTTCACCTTAAAATTCAAATGTATGGAGAAAGAGCATACAGCTTTAACAAGGAATGGTGTTTCTAAAAGTTACACAGTTCAATCAAGTAAAGGAAACTATTACTCTAGATTTCTGCAACTGAGGTGTATGAGGTCATTACTTGTAGGATAAACATATATCATTATATGTAATATAAATATATGTGGTTGTTCTTAAAGCTTAAAACCTGTCTGAGTGCACAGACATCAGATGGCCATGGAAAAAAATTGCATTAACAATAATGCCAAGAAATTACGAAAGTATGAAATTCAGAGAACTGGAGAAGACATTAAGGGCATAGTATAATAAGTAATGAAGACAAATACCAGAAGATGAACATCTTGACATGATGCACTTTTTCATACCAAGCCCTTTTTATACTTGAAATATAAAATTTTTGAAAGTCATATAGATTTATTCAGCCTATAATGACAACTTGAATTAAGTACCCTTAAATCTATATGTCATGCTACTGCCCTCTGTCCATCCCCCAGCCACATATTCTCTTACCAGCATTAGTGCAAGAGCAAAGCCATATGAAGGAACTGATGCAGCTGAAACCAATTCTAGATGAAATTAGTTCTCAGGATGTACTTCTACTCTGCATTTCTTCACTGTATATATCAGTTTTATACTTCACTCTCATAAAAAGACACACTGCCTTCTCCCTTCATTTTAATCTGAAACTATTACATGACATGCATTACTGCTCTTATCAGAAACATGTAACTATCAGATATAATCTGTTGTGTATCATAAACAGAAAGGAGTGCTAACTTAACTGGAATAAAACAAAATAGCACACAACTAGTATCTTTCAACAAAACAGGAGATATTTGAGATAAAGTTAATAATCCCAATGAGATTGCTGAATTAGATTGAAGTTTAACTTCAAAGTTTTAAGTTCAGATGGGTTATATATATACTGTCACTCATACAGATACTTTAGATTGTCCATAATGATACTAACATTTATAGGCTTATTACACAGTTCTTTTTTGATGGCAGTAGTCCAAAAGTCAGCAAGGGGCTGAAGGAGGAGAAGGCACGTATATACCATCAACCAATTAATTTATTAAATGAGAAAAAAGACAACAAAATAGTGAAGGACACAGTGAAAACTATCAAATTTATTTTGAACTTTATTCCCTGAGAGTGAACAATCTGGCTCTACGAAATGCTACTAAACACTCAACTGCAAAAAGAAGCTATTTTTCCAAGGCAGTGTTTAATTAATTTGCAGAATAACTGCTGTGAAAGTTCATTTAGACAAATATTGAAGCTGCCTTTTTAAAGGGTCGGATAATTTTGTGATGATAAACAAC
>JAPSGF010000071.1:1209378-1326681 GCA_035772895.1 Perdix hodgsoniae
AGGAGTAATTAAATCTCATGCATCAGAATATAAGCAGAATCTTTCTGCCCCAAGTACGGCACGGACTATTATTAATAACATTTTATTTATATTATAAATCTAAACTCCTAGGTGAATTACGATGCCTGACACTTCTCTTAACTTATCTGCTGCACAAAGGGCAGCATAACGGACTGGAGAAATCCCTTGTTTTATTTCATCTGACAGGGCCTCTCTTTCCAGGTGAAGTCCTACAGTGCCATAAAAGTAAAAGCAAGTATCCCACAGCCTACCTTCACCTAATCTAACTTCTCTGGACCATGCCATCATCACTGTTTTCCATATAAAAGAAGTAAATCATTTGAGATAAATAAAAATGGGGTTGACAAATTAACCAGTATAAGGAAATGCCTTGCCCTGTCCCAAACACTTCAAGGATATAAAGCTTTAGAAAATGTAAGCAAATAACACTGATCCAGCAAAATAAGTAAATAATGGAAAGGGGAAGAAAAGTGAAAGTACACACATATATGAAAAAAAAATAATAATTAAAAAACATCAAATCAGACTGTCCTTTCATTATCCAGAACTTTAGCAAAAAACCTATGTCTCTACATAGCATATTTCAGAATACTTCATAGATGCATATAAGATGAGAAGGTGAAGATGAGAAAAACGCTCCAAAATTAAGTTTATCAATACTTAGTTATAAGCAGTTCAAGAAGAACTTCAGCCCCTTACATAAATGACAAACAGAATTACATCCTGATCACTTTTTGATATCTATGGTCAAATATGTAATAAAATGCAAAAAAAAAAAAAAAAGTTATCAATATTTTTTTTAGTTGAAACCGTATTTTACTTGAAACCATTGGGATCTATAAATATGCCTTCCCATCAATAGCAAACACCTCACTGCACACAAAGGAAATAGCAAATAAAAGTAGTTACAGTGTAAATGTGTTTCAAGTTGCATGTAACGTTTTCACATCCTCAAACTTCCAAGAGTTGCCATCTGCAGATGCATAAGGACAATACACCCTTCTGAGTTGGTCCATGCTTTCTGTTCTCAATGACTTTAATGTATATTTATATCCAGAGTTACCATAGTAAAAATAAGCAGCTGCTTCTTGTGGCAATTTTCTACTCAACCACATAAACAAGACAAAAAGTAGAAACCCAAGCCATTAAGTAGAGATTTTTCCTGAAAGAATTATCTGTGTTTGCTTATTCCTTGAAATAAAAGAGATTATCTGCAATGCAGGAGGAAAACAAACAAACAAAACAACAACAGCAAAGAAAAACAAACAAACAAAAAACCCCAAAGGAGAACAAAATAAGAAAAATACGTCTCTTGTTAACAGCTTTGTTAGGCTTGGTGAAAATAGATTAATGTGATTAATGATAGCCTTGATTTAAACAGACTAACAAGATCCTATCATCCATTTAAGTTCAAGAGAGCTCTTCAGAATTACTAACGGGGACATGATAGGGAAGGTTTCCAATACTGGAATACTGGATACAAAGCTTCCTTCCCTTCATTTATCATTTCTGTTCAAATAGTATAAATTGCATCTTTTACAGGGCTCCTAAGTAACCAAATGTAATAAAACATGCTTTGATCAGAGGTTCATGCCAGATGAGTTCTCAAACTGTTCTATGGCATTGATAAAGCTTCTGTTATGATCCATGACAAGTGATAGGCAGAGGTAAAATCTTTTAATAGATCGGCTGGTATACAGGGAAAAAGTGAATTTAACATAAAACAAAGAATAGAAAACAACACAGAATAGCAAAGTGGGTAGCTCAGAGTTTTTACCCTTGCTGTTCCAAAGTCTCAGAGGGTTGAGAAATAAATTACAAGTGTGCAGTCAGTACAGCAGGGTGGCATTACCAGTCTGCTGTAGCTCATCAGAAAACACTGGCATCCATCCATCTTCACCTGAGCTTTATAACTCTTGTTAAAATCTGAGCATTATTTCTCTTGCACTGATCGTGACAGCAGAAGTGCTAGACTCAATCCTGCCACCATAACACGCAGTGCTAGGAATCTGCTCACCAGTTAGAGCATTACTGCCATCATTGTTAGCAGCTGTAGCCTACTTTCCTTTAATAACTTCTACATAAATGCTAACATGAAATCCTTTGAAGAGTCAGTCATTTCAGGCAATCACCATTTCAGAGGTGTCATTATGATGGTCTGACCTTGCAGCAGTCAGCTGGAAAATTTCTGTTTGCGTGAGTGTAGTCAAAGACTAGAACAAGCAGCCAGAAAGGTTGAGGAAAAAACTGCTTTTGGAGACGTTCAAAATTTGTTCAGGCCACAGCAACCTGATCTAAATTCAGAACTGTAATAGCTCTGTACACAGGTTTGATCACACGACTTCCACAGTCCTTTCCAGCCCAAGTAATTCTACCATTAGGCCCAGAAACAATCATTCACATTCCTTGCAGTAATCTCATATTCAAATGTATGGCCCTGAACTTCAGCTCTATCTTGGGTATAAGAATGATGTGTTTGGTGCACAAAAACATTAAATGGACTCCAGCACTCAGCAGAAAACCATTAATTTATTTCACATAAAATAACGGTTTTCCTAACTCTTACTGATTGCCTTGAAAAACATAAAGAAAGAAGTTACCACTACCACTGAATAAGTTAGGATTAATGGTATTCTTGAGAATGTTAAGAATTGAATTGGCAAGACAGGTTTTAAGCATCTCAGGAGAAAGAGACTCCACAACCTCTCTGTGCAGCCTGTTCCAGTACTCTATCATCCTTACAGTAAAGTCCTTTCTCGTGTTGATATGGAACTTCCTACATTCCTGTTTGTGACCACTGCCCCTTGTTCTATTGCTGGGCACCCCAAAATGAGCCTGAATCCATCTACTTGACACCCATCCTTAAGTATTTATAAGCATTGGTAAGATCGCCCCTCAGTCTTCCCTTCTGCAGTCTGAACAGTCTCAGATCTCTCAGATTTTCCTTGCAAGGAAGATGCACCAGATCTCTGTAGCTCTAAAATAAATAACAAAGCAAATCAGTTTACCTACTTCTTCCTGCTTTAACAGTAAAAATACCATACTGTTGCCATACTTGCCCACAGTTTCAAATACTCACGTGATCCAGTCATATTATCTCAAATACACACTGAGATTAGCCTCCTCTTTTCAAACAAGAAATAGTAGAAATATGTAACACCACTTTGCTTAAAATTCATAGAATCACAGAATGTTTTGAGTTGCAAGAAACTTCAAAGATTGCCTTGTTCCAAATCCCCTGCCATGTGCAGAGACATTTTCCTCTTCTAGACCAGATTTTCCAAAGCCCCATCCAACCCAACTTTAAACACTTCCAATGACAGGGCTTTCACAAGCCTCTGGACAACCTGTTCCAGTGTCTCACCACCCTCAATTAGCTTTTTATTAGCAATTTTTCAGGATTTGATTCTATTTGTAGTCAAATGTTTCTACAATAAATACAATACAGGCCACTCAATTACTTCAGCATTGTTATCGATACGTTTGCCTTCATTCAGCAGTGCATTTGACTTCCACAGGTACATATCTGATTTCCTTACACTTACAAGGTGCACAGTACCCAAAATCTCATGAATTTTGTCTCCTTTCCTTCACTTCTGTCAGAAAATATGCCCTTCCTTTCTAGTGTTAATTCATGTTCTCTGTAATATTTAACACTCTAGTTCCTGACCTTCAGGGCTCCAAGCTGTATATTACTTCATGTTGTGTGTAAGCTTACAGATGTTGAAACAGTGTTTTTCTTTTTGTGTGATTGCGACAGAAAAAAAAGATTAGTTTTCAAGGAATTCATGAGAACAAGTACAACAAGATCAATATCTTATATTTGAGGTTATTAAATTTCAACAAAAAATCCTATTAATCAAAAAGATCTGCACATGTATTCTTCCAACTTTTAATCTCTTAAGACATGCACGACATTATATGAGTAAGTCAGAAAAATGAAAGAAAAACATCCCTGAGAATGGTTAAGGGTATGAGTTTAACACTGGTATTGATCAAGTACCTGTAATATATTGGAACTTGACAGAAAAGTCCCCCGCCCCTAGAAATCGATGTAAGATGAATAGGCTTGGGCTTTTCTTCACAGACTGGGGAACTGCACCACTGAGTGTAAAGACAGCAGATCAGGCTCACAGCTCTCCCATGGCAAGGGAGCACATTTCAGAATCTGGCTGATAGGTACTGAGAGCAATCTGATGAATCTTCACAGTTCTGCTTCATACTTCTTGAGCCTCTTATGCAACCCTGCATAGCACAGTTTTTGCTCATGTGGAGAAAGGTATGCGCTTCTGCCCTTTCAAAACAGCAGAGAGGAGAAAAGGTGAAGGAGAACACCATTCAATTATAAAACTCAACCTTAGTCACCTTGCTGTCTCATTAAATAATAAAATAAAATATTGCCTTAACTAATTGTTGGAAAAATAGATTATTTTTAGCCCATACCCTTTAAGTTGGGCTTTGTTTCTGACTTTTCTTTGGTGAAGCCTGACTCTCTATTCATTTATTATGGAATCTCTTAAAATTGGTGCTTCTTGGTAAGTCATATGGGTACATAGTTTTGTTGTTGAATTATTATTATTTTTTCCTTCTATAAATACCACTTGATAATTTATAAGAAGAAAGAAGAGCAAGAAAACCCAGAAAAAAAAGAAAAGTTGCTTGCTAATCAGTACTATTCCTGAAAATTTAATCATTAAAAATGCACATACATGAAGCCTGAGTGGTTAGTTAAAATAGGTTGCAAATTCTTAATTACTTTTAGAGCAGAAGCAAATGGATAAAACATACATTTGAATTTGGGTCATCATTTACCTAAGTGGAAAAACAAATGTTAAGTCCCATTGCTAAGATTTTACTGCAAGGAGCACTATATAGACATGGGAATACACACTTCTTGTCTTGAGAAGAATTGACCTTAGGATGTGTACTATGACTTTGCAAAAAAAGGAGCAGGATTCATGGCTGGGATAATGAGAAAGATATTTCTGAGAAAAAGAGCGAATAAGAGCGGGAAAGCTAACAAGCAAAGCGGAAAAAAAGCAAAGGCAGAAAGGTTTAGAACAGAAGGGACTAAAACATAAACGGGATAAATTAGAGTCAGGCTAGTCTGGTAGAAGGATAAGAATGACCAATGATAAAATAAATGTAAGGAAAAAAGAAAAAAGCAAAAAGCTTCAAGAAATCCTTGAGTCTGGTTACACCAAACAATGACTGGAAATTCCCTTCATGTCAGTGCAGCTAACCCCTGTACCTATTATTATGAAAAGTGTGTGATTGGCTGAGAGAATTGAAGTCTTTGCATAATTATTCTCAAGACTACAAGGGTGAGGGAGAATAGAAAATACACATCAGAATTACATAAAATAAATCTATATCATTTTCAAACAAGTTTCTCATTTCCTTCAACTCTCATCAGAGGAAGTCGCGGCAATAACACAGCATGTAAACAATAATCTCTACAAACAGGACCTTTCCTGTCTGTTACTGTGAGAGTAGGATCACAGTCGCAGAACTGTGGAGATTGAAAGGGATCTCCAGAGATCACTGAGTCCAGGCCTGCTGCAGAGCAGGCCGCACAGGTAAAGGTATCAATTAAGTTACAGAACACAGGTCATGATATTCATGAAAATGTTCAGAAATTCCGTAAAAATAGACATAAGTGATGGTGAAGTGTTATAAGAGGTGACAAGCTAGCATGGTCACCTGACTGTTGTGTTACATGTAACACATAGCTCACATGTCACCTGTTCAGGAGAGGAAAGAGGTAAAAAAAGAAACAACTGCAACAAAATCTCTGAGGATTGTCCATCAGAAGATAAAGTCAGGAATAATATATATATATACATATTTTTTTTTTCCCGCTAATATAAAAATATTCTACTTAAGAATAGCCTAAGTGATTTGTTCCAACCAGTTGCATTTATATTTCAATTTTTTTATTTAATATGGAACTTCCACATTATAGATTTTTTTTAAAAGTCCAACATTTTTCTAACAAATGCAACCTTTCAGTACCTAAAAACTATACACTTTTTTTGCAAAGTAGGAATTGTTTGCATCCTATTAAAACTGTTTTTGTTTTTTTTTTCAAATGTTATTTTTAGTTTTAATGTAGAATGTGTTTTCAGAATCATTTAAAAGCAGGAGGAAGCAGGAAGGGCATTGTTCCAGTTCAACTAGAGCTAATGGCATTCTTTTGAGACAAATCTTCACAGTTATTCTGCTGTACTAAATTCATTCACATCACTGGGAAGTTCTAAGGAATATCCATACAGTGAATAGAAATCACAGAACACACTGATATATTAAAAAGTCAAAATTAGTACTATTGATAAGGGCCGCATACCGATGGCACTGCCTACTTGTACTTGCAGAAGCACTGACAAAGCATCCTGCCAGTCAGGAGTTGGCCTTACTTTTCTTACTGGAAAGCAAACTCAGATAAATATATACATGTTAACATCTTTTTCAGGTATTATATAATGGAAAAAAAAACAAACAAAAGAACGCTCATTCTACAAATGCACAGAATTCTACATGGATTTTTAATTTAAACATGCTACTTTTCTACCTCATAAATGAGACAGCAGAGCCTAGGTTTATAAAACAGCAATTCTATTCCTTCAGGTGCATTGTCACTTAGAATTTGTTATGATATGCTCACTCCTCTTTAGATCTCTACTTTTGTTATTTAATTTTTATGCTGGTCTGAAGATAACAAATTTGCTGCCAACCTGACAATGTCCATCAGATATGTACTGGGAATTGAGTAATAAGAACAAGAGACAAAAGACAATCCCTTTACTTGTGACAGATAAAAATCAGATTCACTAGAATCAGCAATCACCTGTATCACTTATGCTAGTAGGCTGGAGAATATTTTCTCCTTGTAAAAATCTGCACCAGCGAAGGTGACCCGCTATCACTGTCACCACTGTTGAAATGCACCATTCTCTGCCTTACTGTGCTCACATCCACTGTTTTGTCTCCACAAACATTCAAAAAGTGTTGATAAATATCACTACGTGCCATTTTTTTCATATGGAGAAATTCAGCGACACACCTTTGCTTCATACACATTTCTGTGTCAAACACCATTCTGTCAGTCAGTCCCTCTGCTGCCACCCTTCATAAGGCAATAATATGTAACAAAATATTGATGGGAAGGTTCAACCTCTGCTACCATACCACTGTCATCAGCCTTTGACATCATGGGCCAGTATAATTAAATAGGAGGCATTATTTCAGAAGAGCCCTCATATAAATGCATAGAAAAAAAATGCATGGGAAAAAAAAAAAAAAAAAAAAAAGCCTACAATATGTAACAAGGAAAAAAATAATCATCCTGAATAGTCTGTATTTATTTAAAGAGCATCCCCTGGTCCCTGCCCATGACATGGCAGGACAGCAGAGTAGGTAATATTTAAGGTCTATTCCAACCCCAGACATTCTATGCTTCTGTGACTGCTTTATAATACATATAGGATAGAAACATCTGAAAGCACTTCTTTATAAGCTGAGATTACCACACTTAGTGAAATCCACTGAACCTCCAGTGAATAAAATTCAAACATTCATTAAATAGCACTATAACTCTACAGATGGAAGCTTCTCTTGCTTCACCTGTAGCACTTAGCTGCCAAGATTAAATCAAAAGCTCACCTAAGTATGCTTCAGAGTCATTCAGCTTTGTGTTCTTCTATTAGTGCCCTTCCAGGTTAAGTAGCATTTGTAATGCAGATTCAAACGCTTGGAGGAACACAAAGTATTAAAATAGTACTGACCTTGATTAGTATTTATTCCTGTGTAATTCCTTTTAATGCAAATTATTTATTAATGATATTCTTAAAAAAAAACAAAAACATAATTTTACATATGAACAGCTCCGAGTTTTTCCACACTTCATAGTAATAATTATGATATTATTTAATATATGCACTTATCTAACTTGTTTTTATAAGATAATTAATGCAAGACACAAAGAGAACATACTGATTCTATTAATTATTTTGTCAACCAATTTGTTAACTAAAAAACTGCAAACGACAAAAAAAAATAATTAAAAATTAAAGCAGAGGAACACAGTATGCATTCACACACACTTATTGACAACACTCACAAAATACAAAATATTGACAATAAACTACAGAAAGGTACAAGCAAATTGTATAAATTAAGAGCCACTTACAAAGGTGCTAGCATATCAGCTATCCAGAGAAAGGAATGCATCATGAAACTACAAATTCCAAACTTTTGGAGTAAGGAAGTGAAAAGTAATTCTTAGTTCTTTGAACCTTTACGATCAAGAATATATCTTCACCACTCTTGAGGGAGTCTGTGTGAAGAAATGGCTGGCACAAGGATAGGCTCAGAAAGGAGAAGCTGCTGTAAGCAGCCTTTGCCTGAGATATTCAGATTCACTAAAGAAGAGACTAAGAAACAACTAGCAGCAATTTCTTGAAGGAGGAGAACTGTTTGCTGTTTTCACCTTTGAGGCATGGAACCCAATTGTCCCACTGTGCAACAAAAACAAACCCACTGGGAAAAAGGAATCACAAACATGTCAAGGCCAGTGGGAATGTTAGATATCATCTGAAGTTTTCTTCACTTATGTATTTGGACATCACATAGAAGCACATGAGGAACTTGGGGCTCAGTTCATAGCACAGGAAGTCCTTGAGAGGAAATGTTAAAGGCTTATACTCCACAGAACACAATGAATCAATCAAGGAAAATTTTCTTTGCTTGAAACTGTCATAACATATCATGTCATACACATGATCTGACAGTTCACATTTATATAAAAAGATGTAAACTGCTTAGCTCCTTTGTTAGAGCATTTCAAATACAAGTCTAAGGTTGATTTTTTTTCCTTGTTCTTGATAATGATATTACCAGTCTTCAGTGAAAAAAATAGTGTTGTTAATCAGCAATTCCACAGGTGTTTCTTGAGAGGAATAGTCTAAGAGTTTGATATTACACACACTAGATTTTACAGATGTCACATTAAGTCTTGCCAGTGTGCTCACAAATGCTGAAATATAACATTCATGACTAAGTACCATGATAACATTAATAAAATGTCTGCCTAAATCTTCAGTCTAGTTCAAGTCTGCTAGAATGGGTACTTCAGTATACTGGGATCCTCCACCACTAGGGAGCCTGTGGGTATATGACAATGATTCTACCATGTGATATAGGTGGAGCTTATGTTGCTCAGATTTAAGCAGCTGCCTGGATTCTTACATGAAAATCTGTCCGTATTTTAATATCATCTAAAACAGGATAAACCAATTCTCTAAACATTTCTTTCCTTTATTTCCTTGACCCAAAATGATTTTCAGTGTATTAGATATGACAATTAGTTGCTCTGTACCACTGAAAATTGAACACTAGGAGTTTAGACAGAAAATTTTATGGGTCTTATAAAAGGCAGGGTATTAATCAATATAATGATGACATTAATTCGACCAAATGACCAAAACACAAGGCAAATGTATCAGCTACTCTATCAAGATAAAAGAAACCACCATATAACCAAATAAATGTTTTGTTCTTAAATATGATTGCAGTTGCAAGTTTTACCAAAGTATAGGACTTTCTGGATTCTGATATTATGAAAAACTTTTGAACACAGTGTCTAAAGAATGGATGTTGTGGGGTGATTCCAGCTCGCACCTAAGACCCCATCCTGTCACTCACTCTTTCCAAGTAGAATGGAGGAGGTTAAAAAAAAAAAAAAAAAAAGGAAGAGATACAAACACAATTACTCACTCACTCTTTCTCCATGAGAATCTGATGATCACACACACTCTGAGCAATGACAACGTTGCAAAAATTCCCTCCAGCTTTATTGGCAAGGATGACACTGTAAGGCATGGAGCATCTTTTGGATCAGTTCTGCTCAGCTCTCCTGGCTGTGTCCCCTCTTAGCCTCCTGACCGCCTTCCAGATTCCTCCCTGGGAGAGGTCAGGCTGAGAAACAGCAAAGGCACTGTGCAGACAGTGCTCATAAAAGCCAGAACACAAGTGTGTTATCAACAGTACTGTGGCCACAGATCTGAACCAGAGCATTGCAGAGACTGCTATGGAGAAAACTGACTCCATCCCAAGTAGACTCAGTAGAATGGGCTAAAGACCCTGTCTATATTCAAACTGCTTTTTTTTTTTTTTTTTTTTTTTTTTTTCCCCCCCCGGAAAAATGTGATCTCTGAATACATAAAATAGATAAAATATCAGAGTCTTATTAGCTAGACACCATTGAAACTTCTGTAATAACAAGATGACAGCAAGTAAATTAACAGCTTGGAAAGAGAGTTAATTGGGTAAAACTTAGCAAAGGAACAGACTACAGTAAGGAGGATCTCCCTGTCACAGATGAGAAAATAAGTAATCTTTCACAGTTCTATCCAAAAAAAAAACTTCCAAAAGAGGAAACCACACTGTGTAATTTCAGGATTTTAACCATTACTGAAAATTAGGTGAAAGATAAAGGTACGTGAATTGAAAGTAAGATAGCAAAAGACTTGTTGGCTTTGCTCTTACAATACAAAGAGAAGAAAAGGACAACATAGTACAGTTTTACATTAGCAGTAGTTTGTGTGTTCACAAGTTGGTCACTACTGTAGAAATCTCATGCTAGTAAGAAATATGAGACAGTGATGGCGTAAGTGCACACTATTTCTTTTCACACTTGAAGTTCTAATATTAATACCATGAAGTCAAAGATTGAAGATACAAGAGCGCACCACGCTAAATAAAAAGGTCTCTAATCAATGGAAAGAAAGAGAATAACAGTTTGCTCCTTGAAGACTGTTTGCCTCAGAATATGAATTTTGCTGTTCGATTTGCACTCATAGACACAAAGTCATCCCACCTCTGTCAGTGGGAATACCTACACTGTATTTGCAACACCTACTACCGAGACTTCTTTGTCTCTTAAGGACAATGCTTCCACCTAAGTGCACAACATTAGTTCTATTGTTAATAAATAGTAATCTTTATTTCATAGTTAGCCTTAATCTCATAGTTACACCACTGTTCCTGATGTCTTTTACGTAACAGATTTCACCATGCTCCTCTACAAAAATATCTGTTTGTGATACATAAGTATTTCTAACACCAAGGATGCAGCTAAAATCCCCTTAAATTCTTCATTAAAATAAAGTCTGTGAGACCTACTGAAGAAATACATAATATCTCCTTTCAGCATCTGACACCCTTTCATCTCCATGGTCACCAAAAATTTTTGTTGGTTTTGATTCTTCTTGTACCACGTCAGACAAAAAGTATCAACTCTCCTCCAGTCTTATTTCTGGTAAGCAAATAATAGTAGTAAGCAAGCATTTGCAATTGCCTGCGGAGAATTTCACTGTGCATATAATAAAGTACTGGTTTACAGTTAAGCAAAGAGTGATATTAAATGGCTTCTGGCACAGTCCTCCTTATACAGTGTAATTGATTTTTTTTTTCCTGAAGGAGGCCCTAGATTCAATGAAGATTTTAATAATACTAAAAGTTATTCAGCAATTATTTCTGTAGAATAAAAGCAGGATTTAACTAAAACTGTAATTTTATACTATGCTGTGAATTGTCTGAATCTTTCCTCAGTAAACTGGCTAAGAGCATAACAGCCCAAAACACTCAACAGTCCCAGCTGCAACACATTCCTGAGAATACCACCATAATGACCTAAATCAGTTTGCAATTAACAAGTAATTTATTAGGATTTCTACAGGGTGAATGTTATGAAAAGATTTTGATAAGAAAGTATAGCTAACCACTGATATTCTCAGAATCACAGTCGAGGAAATTCAAGCTCTAATTTGCACTGGCTCTGTCATCTGTGTTAGACACCAGGAAACCCAATTACATTTCAAGAGATAAAAATCCCTCTCCACCAAAGACAATTTGATGGATCTTTCTTTTTCATAGTGCATTAGTTCATGCTATAAGAGACTTTTGCTAGCAGCTATGAGAACTACAGATCCCAAAGCATCAGATGGACTTGTTAAAGCAAATATAGAAAAGTTAAAACCAAGATTAACAGTCGACAGATTTTTCTTAGCCTGACATTCCTACTCAGGTTTCCAAAACAAACTTTTCAATTAAAATAAATAAATAAGTACTCCAACTGAGGATCTCCTTGGGAAAAAAATAATTATGAGTGTCAGGAAGTTAACTGCAGATAGCAATTAGCTGCTATCCCTCATCTATATATAAACACTTCAGAGGATAGCAAAAAACTGAAAAAAACAAGACAGAATATTCATTTCTTGTTCTCTCCTGAAAATCATCTCCTCATGGCAAGAAGTATATTTGTTTTTCTGTTTGCCTTATGATAGCTAACATACGCTATATGCTGTCCTGGCTAGTTATAAGCTGAGGAACACACACACTGTCATTACTTGCTATGTGCCCCTTTAAGTTTGCATTTTGCATTCTTCAGTGGCCTTTGTTGTTGTCATATCCAACAAATGCACCTCAGAAAGAATGCTTTCACTGTAGTTTCTTTGAAATTCATACACAGAAATGAAGAAGGACTTTCAGAATAGACAACTGAATCATCTGAAAGTTTTTGTAGCAAATCTGAATTTTCACTAACTGAAATAGAAACGTTTAGCCGTGATGCTTTTAGAGTAAAATACATTTTACAGAATCCCTGGAGGCATGCACCATAGTTCTTCTCTTTGCTTCTGCCTCTAAGATGGAAATAATCTCTCTTGGAGAAAGTTGATTTTGCCCAGGGACAAAAGAGTGTTCAATTACATACCAAGGAATCAGGCAAATATTCAGCCACCACCTTCAATGCAGTGAAAGAGCAAATCACTGCACTTATAGCCACTGCTCCAGTCTCTATCCCCTATCAGTGGAACATCACTGCTATGTTCATTGCTGCCACATTGGGAAGCACTGCCAATCAGGAATGACCTGTATATGACTGCTCTCCCTGTGTTAAGTCAGTGAAGCTGGAAAGTTGTTTCAATTTATTTTATGAGATAATCCCGCAGTGCTTATTAAGAAAAACTAGGATTTTCATTGGTGGAAGGACAAACCTACTACTTTCAGCTCCAGTAAGAGGCAACTGGACATCACCATAAAATTATGACCTGCCCTGAGACAGCAAAAGGTTATGCAACAATTTCCATGCTCACAAATTATGCTTAATTTGCAAACAGATAAACAAATTGGAAACCAACTGCAAGTCAGGCATCTTGGCGGCCAATGGTATGATAATGATTACACCAAATTGCTGAAGAATTGGAAAGCAAAACACTTGAGAACAGGCAAAGTTTTTAGCAGGGATAATATCTGAAACATGGGTTTTATCTGTTTTATAGAGGCAATCCAAATCTTTACCATCTGTGTGTAAAAACACACAATTACTGTCACAACAGCAAATCTGCCCAGAAATCAAGGTTGTACAGGAGGTGGAGAATGCAGAAGACAATTATACTTGTTGCTTCTTCTGGAAAGTGTTTTTGACACATTAACACACTCCTGAAGTGAATGCATATGAAAAATGCAATCACTTTCATACTTAAAAGTACTTTTTGCTTACAGATAAGAACATACATTTTACATTTATATCTTATTTCAGTTTTGTCTTAAATTCTCACTTTTTAATAACAGAGATATTCTTGGTCAGAATGTTGAAATTTTAACTTGTGAGAAAATTACAAGTTTGGTATTTTTATATATAAACTGTCATTTTTATGTGATAGCTGTTTCACATCCACCACCAGATATGGTGTCCTCCTAATGCAAAGACTAGCTGCTGCTAGATTATAAAAACATCCACGATAGTGAATGGTAAATTAATTTGTTTGAGAACATAGCTGTACCCTCAGTGAATAGCATGTAAAACTGTTTTAGTTTAAAAGTATTACACAGACATGAGTAAACAGGCAAAGGTTTCTGAAATTCAATTAAAAAAAAAATATATATATATAAAGCACTGAAGCACTGTAACAGGAAAATAAGTGAATTCCCTATTAATCATAGTCCAGTTATCTAGGAATATCTTTTTATTATATAAGCAAGAACATTTACAGAAAGTAGAAGTGCTGTGTATAAAATATGTAGCTAATAAAAATAATTAGGGAAATATAAATGTTAAATTCAGAGTAATCTTTTCGCTCCTTGAATTAAAAAAAAAAAAAAAAAAAAAAAAAAAGAGGAAAAAAAAGAAAAAAAAAGGGGGTGGGAGGAGGGGGGAGCTTGATCAGGGCTAAAATCCACTGCATATTTTAAAAACACGTTTTACTTCAAACACACGAAAATTTCTCCCCATTTCTCAGAAGATTTAATTACTTTCCTGACAGGGCTTTGCACACTGTACCTACTTTGAGAAATGTAGGAGGCCATTGAAGTGCTCTACTGTCTCTTTCCGGAATAGGGCATTTGCACCTGTAATCTTCACAGCAAAAACACTTTGGTAACTGCTCTCTCTCATTCTCTATCCCCTTCAGCTCACTGCTCTTAGCAAGCTTCCTTCTGTTCTTTCAATCTTCTTAAAGAACATTCAAAACATTCTTAATTGCACTTACTTACCAACTATTACCCTTTCTCATTTTGTTTTAATTCCAGCTGTGCTTCTCTAGTTTTAAAGTTCAGGTAATCCAACTTCCAGCTATTGTGCCTCCCCTGCCTAGCTTCATTACTTCCTATGTTCTTATTTCTCTTTCAGCAACCTTCAACCTTCAGCAAAGGCTCCTCATTTCATCTCAGCTCTCTGAAAGATCACATGAGACCATCTTTATTGATGTAGGTCTCATAATGGCATAATTCCATCCACAAACTCAAATAACATATATTCATATATGTTATATACACATATTTCTAAGCTCCTGCCATCTTCCGTTTTACTGTTTCCAAATTCATGTGTCATCAGGCTCTTCCTCTGGCTTTTTCTTACAGATGCCTAATGTGTGTCTCACATGTACAACAGCTTCAACTGAAGCATTTTGCACCTTCTTTTTTTTCTTCCTCACCTTCACTTTTAATCTAATTCATTAATTTTATAGTAATAACTATCCACAGCTCAGCTTTCTAAGTTTTACTTAAAACGGCACGCCGATCCCTCTGCTTCATCCTTCACTTTGCAAGTCTGAGATGCCCTTTGTGCAGCATTTTTAAAATACTGCTTTTCTCATCTTTCATAAAGAAAAAAGCTCACCCTTGTGCCCATGTTGGTATTTCTTGCTTCAGCCTATGGAAGTATAGTTTTGTCCTACTCAAATCCATTCTTAATGTGGCAACAAAAGAATGGGTTTATTAATGCAGAAAAACATGTAGCAGTGCCCTATTAACAATGGGTATTGTAGCACACATCTTCTGAACCATCTCAGGGAAGAAACATATGTTAGCATACAACTTAGAAATAAGTACATCTCTTTCATTCTGAATCACATAAATACTCATAGTACCAAGAAAGATCACTTGTACTTCATCAGCACTTTTTTTAAAACCATTTGAATCATTTTCTTTACAAAAATAAGCTCTCTTGATTTTCGTTTTCTTCTTGGCAACCATACTGGAAGCCTCAAGGGTCCATTTAATGAAAGAAGCAATTCTGTAAGCTGGAGAACATCATGTATTATTCCTCTTGATATATCACCTTAAAACTCACCATTTTCATAGTGTCAGAATCACAAAAAAGGCCCTTGCAACATTGCATTACTGCCCCTTCTTCTAACTTGTAGCATGACGCCATCTTACTGCTCACCAGTTCTCTGATTCTGCTTTTTGCTTTAAGAATAGCTTTTATATTCTTAAAAGACACGGATCTTCTTCTACTTCTGTGTTCATAGATCAAGTAATACACTTCCTGAAGGAAGTAATGATATACACTACTGAACATGAATTCTCATTAAAATCCTTACTGTGACTATATCTTAAAAAATAAAATAAAATAATAATAATAATAAAGAAACTGAGTATAAGACATTACTAATGTGGGAAACAGCTAGAGTGTGACTTTTATTGTAAGACCACATTTTAAGGTAGAAAAGATTTTATCATATTCTTAAGATACTTCTGTAACAAAAAGCTAGGTTAGAGGGGGAGAGAGATGTGGGAAGATATTTAGAAGTTAAAGATTTTTAAATCCAACCATATTCTGTAGAAAAATTAGTCTTAAATAACTTCATCTAAAAGCTACGTCTAGCTGTAAATCAAGTAATATTTGTGCACATGAGAACTTTCTACTCCAAGAAAAATAATCTATTCATAACATATTTTTATATTTCAGTTTCCTGATTAGACTCTCATCTATAAATAAATAGCTTATCCATGGATCAGCAACTTGATTCCAAAAATAATGGTCCCCTGAGAAATTCTCTTCAGAAAAATAATAATAAAAACAAATAAAAACAAGTTCATTAGTACATTTATGCTTGTCTTAAAGCAAGGCAGAAAACTTGTGCTAGAATATAAATGTCTACTAAAGCATCTGATTTTGAAACTGTGTGGACAACAACATTATATAGTTTTGGTAACTCTGCTGCTTCATCAGGCTTCATTATGATACCTGTATCTCATAATAGCGACAGTCACATTTTTGAAAGGCAACAACTAAAATAAAACACTGTAGAAGTTTAAAACAGTTAGCACACAACAAATAGTTTCATAGCATTGTCAAAGCACTCTTTCAAAGTAAACTGAGCAGTAGCTTTGAATCAGCAGTGCTAACTTTTTATATGATTAACTATATATAGGTATTTAGGAAAACACGTCTGTGTTTAGTCAAACTACTCTTCAAATCACAGTCATTTAAAATGGAATATATGCAAAGATCTTGCAGGAAGATCACTCTTTCAGCTTGTCCTAACTCTGCAGACTGGTGTAGGACATGGCTTTGCTTTCAAAAAGTACCTTTTACTCATTCTTTTCACTTTTCAGTGGATTTGCTACTAGAATTTATAACTAGCACATCAAGTCTTTTTTGCCCCTTGTATGCACTGCTTTAACTTCTTTATGATGTCAGATAATTGTTTTGGCCTTAGGCAGGGAATGTGCTTTCTGCTCAGAAAGATGGCTGCACAGCATCTTTACAAAGGAGCAAAATGAGGAAAAATGAGATAGTTGTAGAATATTACATTTCTTTATCTTATCAATGATTGAAGGAAAACTTTTATTATTTCATATGAAAAGAATATTAAGAGGTCAAAATATAACACTATGTTCTTGGTAGTAACAGTAATACGAATGATGATTATAAAAAGCAAAATAAACCCATTATTTAATGAATAAAATAGCTGGACTGATTGAACATTTCATAAGAAAATAAATATTGTCATTAGAAATGAATTCATGTTGTTGAAAACTTTGGGAAGCCCAGCTTCTGTTGAATCTAGATCTATTTCCTTATCAAAACATAAAAAAGATTTTGTTTCTTCTGCAGTGAGTATAATCTAAGATGTTTATCATACATAGTGCTTATACTTAAACAGCATTATCCCTTAAAAGGGACAGTAACCTAATTGATTGTTCAAATGAAATAACATACTCGAATTTTTTCAACAAAGGCAAAGTAATATCAGTTCATTACCCACTTACACATAATTAAGAGAAGAAGTGGTGCTTAAAACATGAGGGAACATTTCTGGAAAGCTGAAGGGGGCTTCTATCAAAGCTGTATTATAGAGTTATTAAGAATTCTTGCAGGATATCAATAAAGTAATGTAAATAAGAAAAAAAAACAAAAAAAAAACCTTTCAATGTCTCTTAACAGTAAATTTAACTATTAAATGAACTATTAACTATTTAATGAACAAAGACTAATATGTATGTTTTCTAGTCATATGCTGAATACACTAATGGCTAAGAGCTATCTTTATTAAAAAAAACACTTGTGATTACATACTTTTCTACTTTCCTTCCTGCTTCTGTTTAGCATGGTATCAGAAGTTATCAGGTAATCCATATTTGCTGTTGCCTTGTGTTATTAATGAGGAAAAAAACTAAAAACCTATATTCTTTTTACTTTCTGGGCCTTAAAATGGCTTAGGAAAGAAAAAATAAATAAATAAAAAAAATTAAATGAAGCAAATATGTAACTACTCTAGCGCTTTTGTCTTTTTGCATCTGACTGTGGTTTTCCATTGCATAGAATAAAAATTCTGAAGTCCTCTTAAGGAAATTGAGAGTGGAAACTGTACATTCTGGTTAGTGATGCTTGAGGATAAATTTATCAAACCAAATCAATCAATAATATTATTTTAAAACCCTGACGATTGAGTAAGTTGACTAAAGTTACACAGGCCCTACAACACTTCCTCCTAGTTTGTCCTTTATAAACCACAGGGATCTACCTATCCCATGCTGATACACTCCCAAGTATGTAAACACAAATCAAGCCAGACAGTAGACAATCAAAGTATTATAGTCTGATTTCTGCACTGGCTGTTTAACATATGTGAACTGAAGGAGAACAAGAGATTTCAAATAAAGACTGAAAATATTACCATATAACACTCCTCTTAGCAGATTAGAATCTCTTCATATTGAGCAATAAAAGCCTAAGAGTTAAAAAACTTGAGTGCATCTCATTTGGACATCGGGCTTTATTTCTGTTCCATACTGTCTTTTAACCAGTAAAGTCTTTAAACCTAAAAAACAAACTTTAAATTATTCCACATAATTCTAGATTTCCATTTAGACTGCAAAATGGGTGAAATAAATAGAACATTCAGAACATTTTTTCTCAATCAGAAGTCTTCTTAAATTCTAGTAGAAAAAAACAGTTATTTATCTTTGATTTAAGAACAAAGTAAAAATTTTTATAATGTTGCTATAATTTTTTCACTGCCATAAGTTTGAGAGATCACACCAAGAAGACATGAAGAGTATTGCAAACCTTGTTGTAAAAGGAGCAAGAATTAACTCAGTAAAGATGCATGAGGTAGCTTCAAAAAAAAGTGAGAACTAATACAGAAGCATGACCAGGAGGTTGAGGGAGATGACTCTGCCCCTCTACTCTGCTCTCATGAGACTCCATCTGGACTACTGCATCCCATTCTGGGGCCTCCAACACAAGAAGGACACAGAGCTGTTGGAGCAGGTCTAGAGGAAGGCCACAAAAATGATCAGAGGGCTGCAGCACCTTTCCTACCTGAACTGGTTGAAATTGCTGGGGATTTTTAGCCAGGAGTAGAGAAGGCTCCAGGGGGACCTTATAGGAGTCTTCCGGTACCAGGAGGGGCCCTACAGGAAAGCAGGGGAGGGACTTTTTTTAAAGGGCTTGTAGCAACAGGATGAGGAGAAATGACTTTTTACTTGAAGGGGGTAGATTTAGACTAGATAACAGAAAGAAATTTCTGTGAGGGTGGTAAGACACTGGAACAAGTTGCACAGATAGTTTGAGGATGCCTGGAGGAAGCATTCAAGGCAAGGTTGGATGAGGCTTTGAGCAACCTGGTCTAGTGAGAGGTATCCCTGCCTGTAGCAGGGGGTTGGAACTAGATGATCTTAAAGGACGCTTTGAATCCAAACTATTCTATGATTCTATGAAAACATAAATGTGGTTTAGCTCACTATGAAATATATACACATATTTCACATGTTGAAATCAGAATAAGAAAATAATTATCAAAAAAACAGCATGTAAAAATAGAATATCCCTACAATCCCCCCCAACCCCCCCAGAAAAGAAACAGAAGCAGAGAAACACCTTTTCACATAAACCTGCTCTATTCTCATAGCTACAATTCCAATTTCTAGTAAAACTATGCACCTCTTGTTCACAGCAAAAATTACAGGAATGTTTGGGAGTGTACCTGATCCTAATGCTTTTGTTCTGCAGGTGGAAACACCATACCCTAAATTTCACAATGGTATGTTAGAATACATATAGCCTATAAGTTTACTCTATTTGTATTGTTTTGCTGTTCCTTTTGTTTCTCCATTCATTCAATATTTAAAGACTTAAGCTACTAAATTGAGGGAAAAAAAGCCCAGTTTGAACTCATTCATAATCGAAGCACTACCACACATTTACAAAATTTATTTCTCAATTTGTTAAGTACATATAAATAATGATACTCGTGAAAATGTCAGTTAAAAATTCATAGTTTTGTGAGAAGTTTTAAATTGATGAAGCTACTATTAAATCTCTCTCAAGTGCTTAAAAGTCCTCCCTTTCCACTGGCATCTTTTCTTTGTTTTTAAAGCAGATGGTTTTAAAGCTAGAAGATGGAGGCTTGATTTTAGTTTGCACAAAAAACAATTCAAAATTGTTATTGTTAACGTCAACACTCCCTTCCAGCATCCTTGATGAACCTCTTCCTGTAATAGTAAACTCAGAAATAACACACTAGTAGCAGCTAAGGAAGAAAACATGAGCTATTCTTTGGAGATTTCTGCTGGCAGCCAACTGCTTGATCTATTTCTCACTAGCATTAAGAACATTATATGGCAGCAACAAAACAAAACAAAATCTGAAGTGTGGCTTCATTTTATTCTCTATATTCACTTTGAACATCAGTTGTGGTTTTTTTTTGTTGTTTGTTTGTTTTTTCCCCATAGAAAATTGGTTAACAAGATTCAGACTGGTATTTAAATAAATATATCTGTTTCAGCTCTTGAGAAAGATGCACAGAAATCATACAGTTCAAAATTCAGATATTTTCTCAATCACAAACATCAGAACTATAGTACACCTAGAGTATTTCAATTAATAAGAATTTAAAGGGTTGTCATTAATTCCTGAACAACTATATGGTTGCTCTAGCATTTCATAAATGTATGCAATGAAATCCAAGTGGCTGACATATAAATCTCCAGAGACAGTGCTCACCTGAGGCTGCCTAGCATCTTCTGCACTGCTTTGGTTGAATGACCTTTTCATTGACCTACAAGCATGAGGATCACTAAAGAATATCAATGAGAAGTGCAAATAGCTAAGTCTCTACTACACAGGTTTCCCGGACGATGGCTAGTATAGAAGATAATGTTAAAAAACAAATTCAGTCTTTACTTTTCAAATATCTGCACTTATTCTTCCTAAAAATTGTCAGATTTACCCCCTTCTATTCAATTTCCCCCCACCCCAGGCCTTCTCTTTTGAAGTCAGGCTCTTCTAAAACTACTATATGGAGAAACAAAACATTGGCATGGCTGTCTACTGCTGAATTATTCCATGGAATTAGTTTTTAAATTAACATGCAACTCATTTTTTGCTTTAACATTTTGTGGTTCAGTCACTAGACCTTTCAGTTTATTGCATCTGTGCATTTGCTTCTACCAGAAAATAGCCTTCTATTTAAGGCACTTGAGGTTGGGAAAAAAATTATCCTCAAACAGATTTCATTAATTCAGGCAAGAGAAAGTTAATATCCCATGACGCAACTGATTTGTTTGTAAGGGTGTTAAATGCATCATTTCCCTAATAAACTAAACTCACTAGAGGAATGTGTAGAAGTTGGTGCTCCTTTCCTCAACTCATGAAAAAGCAGCAATGTCTGCCAGGTGAAATCTGAGGAAAAGTAACGAGAAGATCACACTCTGATAAGCATTCTGAAGATATGTAAATGAATTTTCATATTTATCTCAATAATAGAAATATTCTGTTTGAACTTCTATATCATTTATGTGGTCTATTTTTCAGGATCCAGAAGCATCCAAAATATTCACTAATTTACTACAGTGTAATACATCATGCTCTCAAATGAAGTCTATTATTTTACCATTGTTTTATGGTTTGAGCATCCCGACGTAACTCTGAGTGCCTCCATTCACATGTTTATAAGTATTTCTTGAGAAATAACTGCCTTCTTCATTTTTTTAATCTTTATGAAGTTCAAGCTTACCACTTAATAAAAACAAAATGAAAACTACAACAAAACAAAAACAGCCTTCTGGATAGCAACAGTATACAGAGAAGTTAGTACACATGTACTCCCAGTAACGCAACAAGAGACATGCTCTTCAACTTTCAAATAACTCACATTGAAACAGATTAGGTACTTATTCCACACAGCTTTCAATTTAAGAAATACATCTTCAACCTACATGGCACGTGTCAACTCACTTCTGAGCCATTCTATCTAAGACGGGTTTTGATACCTTGCAAATGTTTCAAAGTTGCACAAACTCTTCCTATCTACATCTTACATTGTGTGACCTCACTCTTAGCCTTCAGAAATGGAAGGCTAAACATGTTTGATGGAAACAAAGAATACCCAACAAAATCACAGACTACATACTTCTTGCTGCTTTCCAAATTGACTTTCAATGTGAATAGCACATTCTGATGTTGGGAAGATCACAGTCCTTCAGAAGGCTAAATAAAGAGAAAAGCTAAATATTTTTGACACATCAAGATGTATTTGAAACATATCATTAAGCGAGACAATTGCCTAATAGATCATCATAAATTGTAACACTGTCACTCAGAAGAATCTCTTCATAGATATGAACATAGGAATTATCAAGCTTTCAGTTTTCATCTCCCCTTTCTAGGAAATATAGATATGAAGTTTGGATGTAAAAGCTGTAGGAAAGTACGTATGTTAAAGCTCTTATCCTACACTTCTCTGCAGCCTCCCTTGCTCCTTAGTGAGCAAAGAACCAAACAAGACCCCTAGATGCTACTAAATAGATGAAATACAAATCAAGTTGGCTAGAGTAGTAACACATTGTTAAAAAATATTTAAGCTGCAGATGTTGAAATGGGCATACTAAATCAAAGTCAAATATCACATAGATAAAATTCCCTTAAGTTTCACATGTTGTTTCAGACTTGGGCCTGGATCACATGCAACATATTAATCTACCAGTTGTTATGTGGCTGGACTAGAAATGGTTGCAAGTGCAACAACCACAAGCCAGATACCTAAAGGACTAATAATAAAGATCAGAAACATTCACAATGATTCAATTGGTGCTTCATAGATGCTTCACGGGGCACTTTTTGCTTTATGAGATAGTACTCAGCAATTTACTTCCAGCAACATCGCTAGATACAGGAGCAACGAAACAGATGCCCAAGCTTAGCTTAAAAAGAGAAGTTTTCCTCAAGCACATATTTGACAGATCCCATTCCAGTTTCCAGAAGCACAGGAATTCTGGGATTACTCAGGTGCTGCCTAACACGTTATTTTAATGCTTAATCATTTCACTGGAATGTTGAGAATATCTTCCTATCAAACTGGTATTTCAGGTAAAGCACATAACACATTGAGCAGCTGCTTCAACTACAGTACATAGTCCAGTCAGTGAAATAACAGCAACTTGGCTGCTCTACAACTTCCTTTGGGCCATTTAAAACACTCCTATTACAATGTCCAAGACATTTTCTCTCAGAATGCTCTTACCTTATCTCAAGCTGTGCTTTCTGTTACAATCTTAAGTCCTACAACAATGTTAGGAATCCAACTCAAATGACTTGTGAGAACTCAGACTATCAGCACAAAGCCACCTTACCTCACATTCTGAGGGACCCTAAGAATCACAGTGAGCAGCATCTTGTGAAATAAAGAACGATGATATTTGGAACAACAGTCTACTAGCTAGTTCAGTTGGCCTGTAGTGCTGCCAAGATAACAATAGCCACAGCTGTATTTCCTAATGAACCTATCTGACAAGGAGATATATGCCAAGCTCAGTTATGGAAGGGTAAACATCACAGTAGAGAGGAGAAACAATGCAAATGAACGAAGCACAGTGTGTAAGGAAACTAAATCCAGGCTCATAAGGTGTAATATATAAGAGGTATTATTGTAATGGAGGAAATAGCCGTGTGTTACTGATTCAGTCTTCAAAGTTGGCAGACCATGGATTTTCATGACAATGTACAAGTGTCATCATATTCATGAGAAAGAGTAATTTTTACTTGTCATAGTAGTTCACTGAATCAAGTTATTTTGGCTTCTCACGTTTGCAGGGACAGGACAGTTGAACAAGCATTTTGTTTTTAAAATACATATTTATGCATATATTACAAAAACTGACTGTTATCTTGCATCTAATCTTATTTTAGCTGTTTTCTTTTAACCTAGAGGACAATCAAAAAAATTAATGCATTGCAAGTATTGTGACCCAGTACACATTTTGAATGGAGTAAATTATTTAGCTTAAGTAGTCATAACACTGTTGCCTGTGAATAGCATTTGATAGAACCATATGATCCCCAGGGCAGCAATCCAACTTTTAGTACTGCTTTGTTACCAAAGCCATAAATATTTTTCTGACAGTGCCAGGTTTAACATTCAGCATCAGTGTAATTTCAGTCCTGATCCATGAACAGTTTAAAGGATTTGTATTCACTTAATAGTATTTCACCTCCTGAAATTACGGTTGTTTTAATGTGTTGTATCTGTTTCTGTATCAGAGACCTTGTTCTCTAGAAAAATAAAAATAAAAAAAAAATCTGCATTGCTATCAAAAATCAATAATGTACTTTAAAGAGCAAATTAAAACTGCCATATGCATATAAGAAGCAAAGTAGTAATTACCTATTCAAGTGCTCAAACACAAGAAGACAAGCAAAATTTCCAAAATGTAGTCTAGTTTCATGATTATTTCAATAACCACTATTTATCCTACTTCTGCAACTAGCACACTGTGTAAAAGTAATGGAGAGACATTATTAAACAGGAAGAAACGTGTCAGAGCAACAAGCTTAATTGAAAGTGAGGAGATGAAAAATTCTAATTAACTTTGTAAACTAGTTTTTCCGTTGTCAATTACGTTAATTGTACTAGTGGAGTATAGGTTACGATCTTCACTAAAATTTGAATCACAAGAACACGTCTGAAATTACTGAAAGAAAAAACTTCTGAATGCTTCTTTATTATAAAATGTGAGATGAAGCAGCATCACATCTGCTTGAGATACAATACTTCTAAGGTTAAAAGCTTTAGAAGTTTACCTACCTATTCAACTGGTGCAAATATTGGAAAACTGGGATGTCATTATTCATGAGTATTTATTTTAACATAATATTTGAAAGTAAGAGTTTGGTATTCCCCAAATCTTGGGTTGTTTATCTCTCAGTAACCTTGTTTCACTAAGAATTCTCACAGAGACAATGGAACAGACAGGAAAAAGGTACAAAGAATCTTCCTTGGCACTGCTGTAGCAGCAGCTGCCTATTTAGGGGTCAGCAGGATTAGTTCAGACTGCATGGCCAGGCCCAGTAAAAGTTTCAAGGAAAATCATGTTAAGTGTAGTCATAACCATCCAAACAAAACAAAACAAAACAAAACAAAACAAAACAAAACAAAACACCAAACAATCTGTACCAGAGTAATCCCCCAAAATCAAATCAGATTTTTTGATGATACCAACAGCCCACTTGAAGCAGCTAAGCTATCTATGAGACAAAAATGTTTTTTAGAGTTATAAAAGGTATTATGAGATACATCACTTTTCTGAAATTAATTGCAAGAAGTTTTGAAAAACTATTTCTATCAAAAAGATTGAGTGCAAGCACATAAAGAATATAAATTCAGAGTACAGTCTCCAAGCAGACTTATGTCATGGTTTTATTATTTTTTGATTAATGGTATTCCACATCATAACATCATGTAGTGCACTGGAAGTTAAAGAGTTACTTCTCCAGTTCTGGGCACCTGTCTGGAAGAGAACTACTACATACCCCAGAACACTTTGTAATCAGAGAGGAGATTAAGTCCCTGGCAAGATCATGAGACCAGGCTCTCCTCCCTGCTGTTCAACCTGACTGCACATCTCGCTTCAGCACTAGTGTAAGGTGCTCAGTTTTTGGACACCCATTATATTTGATTTATTAGCTTCAATTCTAATTACATTGTATTATATTGTATTATAGTGTGTTATCTTGCATTCCAATATCTTATTTAGTAAATTAATTTGCTTATCCTCAGATCATTGCCACTATTATTTTTGGGGCTAATTTCTCTTTCCCTTTACTTTTCCCTTTTCCGGAGGTGCAGATCCATGGGTCCCTCTGCCCTGCTAGTCACGGAACCTGGCCAAATCAGCCCTTAAACCATGGACGACTTATAATTGCTAAAATAATTATTTTGACAAATGCATATTTTTCTGAAAAGTTGCTTGCTCGATTGCAGTTCTTCACAACTAAAACCAAACTCCATATCCCGTAAGTGAAAATTTGTTTCTTGCTGCAATTTAAATTAGTCTTGACAGTGAAACAGTTAAAACAGATCATTACAGATTGCCTTTACATAGAAAATATAATTTCATCCTACTTTTTCCTGTAGGTGCCTCAGCTAAAAATTATGAAGCCTAATTTATCTCCTAAGTATACAAATTTTATCCGCTTAAAGTAGTAGCTACCACATATCTGAATTAAATACTGGATGGGACATCAGGGAGATCAAATGAAGTCCTCCCATATCTCAAAACACTACATCATACAATTCCATTCATAATACTATCAGCCATTACCTTTACTTGACAAGGGTTCCTGCCAAAATCTATTGCCTTCAACACACTTTATTCTAAAGTAAATAGAACTTCTTTCAGACAAATTGTACTTCACTGTGTGGCAAAAATGCAGTAAATGAGGTATCCTGAGATATGACAGCTTTTGCAAACTGATGGTGGAACCACATTACTGGCCCATAAGAGGATGCCTCCCTAATCAGAAGATGTAAGAAAAGGCGATAGGTATACAACAGTAGCCCAGATTTTCAGGAAGAAAGGAGTCAGGGAAGATAAACATAGCAGAATTCCCAAGAACTTAAAACAAAAAGCTAAACAAACAAACAGACAAACAGTTCATTTAATAGTTTATACAAGTTTGAAAGCCCAAGAGTAATGTTTAAGGCTACTGACATTCCCCAGAGAAAGGAAAAATTTTATGGATTAAATACTTTATCCAAAGAGAAATAGATCAGCTGCCATACCACAACCTCGCAGCCTGAGGCAGACAAACTCGATATATTGGATTGCTATATAAACAACCCATGGCTGAGAATAAAGTGCTCTTTTAGTAAAAATTGAAGGGAAAAAAAAAAACAAAAAAAAAACAGAGAAACCTGAATGCTGTTTTCAAGTGAAGCTTGCTGGAACATACTCAGAAATGTAGGGTATTTGAGGAATCCATTTGGCTTTCAGATATATAAGCACAGTGACAATTCAATTTTCTTTAATTAGTGTTTCATACTTAACATTAAAGAGCAAAACCAGGCTCTCTAAATACCAACATTTCTGTAGTACTTTATACTGTAATATTATGGGACTTATTTCTTGTCTTCTGTTTAATTAAACTGTGGTTTTTATTTTTAAGATATTGTCACAGTAGTAGTAGTAATAATAATAATAATAATAATAAAAACACAAAACTTAAGCATCTTGCACTCTGTTCTGAATTTGTCTCAAACCTCTTGTTATTCTAATAATGCTGCCTCCAAAAAGTGAAGCCTTTAAGGTACTTCAACAGGATTACAGCTGGCCTGTTAATTCTGCCATTAAATTAATTCAGAGAAGCTCTCCACTGCAGTTTACTTCTGCTACAAATAAGTCTCAAGTATAAAAGATGCATTAAAATGTGTCTGAATCACAATGTAAATGCAGAGAGCATTACAAACATCTAATCTCATTGAGAAGACTGAAAAGGAAGTCTGTAGCAAATTGCATACTGGAGAAATATATTTATTTTTGGCCTCATACAGATTAAAAAAAAAATTTGATATGTGTAGCTAGAGGGGCATCTATTAGAGCTTTTAGACTCAAAGCTACCTTTATACTTTGCTCAGGAATTCAAAAGTTCAAGGCATTGAAAAGGAAAAATAAACGATGCTTGTTCTACAGAAAAGAAAAATAATGTTACAGAAGTTAAGCAAAGGCAAATGTCCCAGTAGATGGCAGAGATGGAAAGAGAATTCCATCACTTTCAAGATCACTCTCTTTTTTCAGCTGTCCACACTGTTACTGCACCTCAATCAATTAAATAACTTCCTTTATCGCAGAATCATAAGCATAACCTTCACATATTAATAATTCTGGAACTTGACTGAAATACTTAATGAAGAGTTCTGGTAATGAAAAGTCACATTGTCTGGGTCATGCAGATCCCAAACAAGTCTCACAATTGCTACTCTCAACACATCTCCTTCAAAGATAGAAAGGGATGAAGTCTCTGCTTACCCAGCATCACTTTCCATGAAGTAACAGTGCAATGATGTTGAAGTAGATAAGTACTGTAAGCAACAATTCTCTTGCCTTTACCCCCTAACTCATAACACCAGACTATATCTAGAGAAGAGAGACATTTCCCCTCCCCCATCATTTAAACTGCATAAACTATAATTTTAGTAAATCAAGCAAAGAGCTAATCAAGTTTTGATTTCCTAATTACTTCTCAATTTGATTAGAGCTGGCAGCTAATCATCTCTGGAAATGTAAAGTCAATCTTTCACTCACATTTGCAAATCAGGACATTAGTGTAAAGGAACTGGGACATTGTTCGCTAAATTTAAATGCAATTCTAATTTTTATTATTGCAGCAGTGCTATATATAATAAAAATTTGGTAGAATTCTGTGCAGCCCTGAAAGTAAACATTTATAGGGTGCCATGGTATTACTAGTATTAAAACAGAGGGTGAGCATGCAACATTAAACAAATGCAAGTTACAGAAAAGGAGAAACAGACCAATTATTATAATAAACTTGTGATGGTACACTATATCACATGCAGAACAATTATAATTTACCTTACAGAATGTGAAAAAGTTCAGCTGAATTTGTGAAATTAAAGTAGGATCTGAAGCAACACTGGAGTGGTTTAAAAAAATAAATAAATAAAAATTAAAAAAAAAGAGTTCCACCTTATTTCTTTTTAAATTTCTTTCAACATTTTTATACCCGTGTTTTTCCTAATTTGAGTAGATATTCTTCTAAAATCATTAATTCTCTGCTACTCTTCATTGTGTAGCTGATGGAGTCATCTTACATTAGTTGTACTAAGGGACAGATGGAAATTTAATGCCCTGAAAAATGTTTTGTTATAGATATTACAACAGTGGTTACTGGCCACACTATAGCCTAAGTTCACTGAGTGGCAGGCAAGGCTCAGATCATGCAACACCCTTCTGGCTATTCTTTTCTTATTGATGAAAGCAAGAATAAGGTCAAGACAAGGTGAACCTGTGTCTTGATCATCTTCCACACCATCTTCAGCTTCATTATCACTACGTGTGGAGCCCTCTTCTCCATCTAACCAAGCTTACTTAGACTGTACCACCACTGCCTTCCCTAGTATGAACGGCAAGAATGGGAGTCACAGACAGTTTCTCTCCAGCCACAATGAAAATCTGGCATCACCCCAATCCAGTCAGCGTCCAGCCTTCCTTCCTGGAAACCATACACTCTGGTGTCATTTTTCCTCACCACTTTCCTATTTTCATATCACATCTTCACCATTAATAAGTTCTTACCATAGTGCAGTCCTTGCTTCCTCTCTTACATTTCTTTTTATTTACATCTGATGCTTAAATGGAGTACTGAAGCCACCAGACTGACATTATTCAAGTCATCCACTGTCTGCAAGGATTATCATTCTAGATACCCATCTCCTCTGGCCGCATAGTATTTACAATTCCTTGTGTTACCCAGATTCCTTTCAAATCCAACAACTCTGAAACCTTAGGAGGCCATGAGTAGGGAAGAAGTGGAATAATCAGCAGGCAGCAACTCCTGAAGACTGTTTCACAACAGTTGGTAAGCGTTGCAGAGAACAGTATGAACATGCCTAGCAAAGAGAAATTCTGTGCATGGCTTGCCCCATTCTTTCTGGCTTCACATTTCACAACCTGAAGATCTCTACCACTAGAGAGATGCACTGAAGCATAACTGTAGCTGTGGTGAAACAGGAAAAAAAGACAAAATGGTGTCAAATGACACTCCAACTCAAATTAACAGGAAAGGGGACATGTTAGTACTTCATACTAGTTTTCACATAATTCATTTATATCTAATTAACTAAATAATGCTATTGTAAAACCTACTTAAACTATTGAAAACATGGGGACAGAAAAGGAGACCGTATTCCACAAATGATCTGTGTGATTAAAAAAGAAGAAAGTACAGCATAGGTTCAAATAATTAAAAAATCACAAATTTGGTCAACAAATTTCAAAGAAATAAGAATCTGTAAAAAAAACATTATACTTTGAGTTTGTCCTACAAAATGCTTTCTTTTGAAATTATAGCTTTAACATTTTAAATGTCTTCTTCCATTTACATAATAGACTTCCTACAGGTAACATTAAAATATAATATTTACTGTCATTCAAAAGAAATTTTAAGTATTTCATTTAATAAGGAAATTCAAGCAGTGAGGCTTTGTTACAAACTTGGATGATTTTCTAGATCCTGCATGAAATAAATTATTTATACAGCTCTATCTAGCAATCAAAAATAGCCAGTATTAAAAAAGGACTTAAATTGACTGCACTGTCTATGACTCGTCTATAACAATGTCTCAAAGTTGTTTATTTCACTGGATTACTAACACCCGTTGTACAGAAAAGGCTACCATCTATCTGTTCTGCTCTCTAGTCTAACACGAATGCTCAAGTCAGTGTTTTCATGAAGGAGACTGAATACAAATAGCACCATTAAATCATGTCACCAATTCTTTGTTTTGCCAGACTTAAAAATTCAGACTTAGAGTAGCATCATTGATTTAGCGTCCCTTATTACAAAAATGACAGATTGCTCATAACTGATATTGCTGTAGAACATTCTAAAATTAATCATCAGTACATTCATTTCTGAACAAATTAAAATACAACTTTACAATTCTGGCTTATGCAATTGTAGTATTTATTGCATTTTAATAATGATAAAATGTTAAGGCTAAGGAACTTTTCATTCTCTCTTCACTAATTGATTTGAAATCATAGGAAGCATGTTCTCCACATTTCCCCTGTAAAATAATTATGCATAAGCTATATCCTTAATTACCCTGAAATTGAATTTAGGACAATAAACTAATAAAGAGAACTATAAAAATCTTCAAGGAAAAAAAAAAAAAAAGTGGTGAAGATTTTTGATATTTTATATATCGTAGTATACTATACAGTGAAACACCAACTATTTCTCTTCTGTACAGTGCTACCATTCCTGAACCAAGTTTCAAATGTAAGTGAAACAGAAAATATTTTCCTTCTGGTATAACATATACATATTAGGTGTTGC
Organism: Perdix hodgsoniae; assembly: GCA_035772895.1. NCBI lineage: Eukaryota > Metazoa > Chordata > Aves > Galliformes > Phasianidae > Perdix > Perdix hodgsoniae. The sequence goes on from JAPSGF010000071.1 coordinate 1,240,550, forward strand.
CCATTGAAGTGTCATATTTAATTTCAGCAGTCCATTATCCTAGCACTTCTTTAATCTTCAATTCAGAATACCAAAAACAGATACTTTCCTAAACATCCTCAAATAAAAAATACAAAAGGACTTTTGAAAAAAATATGGAAACTCCACAGAACTCTCGAGTTTTGCAGTAACTACAACATTACAACAAAATAACTTCAGCATTTGTGATTTTCATAGAACTTTCAAAATATGTAAATCACATAGTAAATGTGTAAGAAAATTACTTATTTGTTTTAATGGAAAGCACATGAAAGAATATCGGTTCTTTTGCTAGCAAGTCTTAAAAAAATGTTTTGCATATGAACTTATTTGTTGTGATTCCACTGATGAATCCATTTCTTAGTTGAGGAAAATAGCTGTCACCAGTTCTTGCTTCAGCCACTACATTTGTTTTTGCTTCAACCAATCACAACAATAATTTATATATATAGTTTAATTAAATAAAATCAGTTACTTAAATGAACAAAGGGACCAGGCTGTTGACAATCTTACTTTGTAAAGAACAAGAAAATATTGTAAGGCAAGATATGAACCTCAGATCCTTTACCATGAATCTTACATCAGATTTCATAGGAAAGACAGAAATTATGAAGCATCCTATCATTCCATTACCTTCAAATGAATATTCCATTCATTAAAAATTTAAATTTAAATCCCCAGAGATACATTTTTTTACGTATCTACAGTCATAAAAATCACAGTGGAATAGCTGTTAATCCTTTTACACACTTCTCTGATTTAGGTGTTAGAAATGAGTATGCTTTTTTTTTTCCTAATACACTAATGCTGGATGTCTGTTTCTAGTGGTTCTAAAAGTTCAGCTGTATTTAAAAAAAAATAAGTTCTTTATTGCATCCTGTACATTTTCACATCACTCTCGAACTGAGCCATCCTTTGATACAAGGTAACATTTTCTAGAAAAGAAGCAAAAATATTATTTTGCAAATTGCATATCCTCCTTCCCAATGAAAATCAAATCCACAGCTAGTTGAGATGCAATTCATATCCTTAGCCAAAAGAGAAAGATTCTAGCTCAAACTACATATTTTCAATGTGAGTCAGCAGATGTACAGAACACACAAGAAACTGAAACAAAAAATGTTATATTTAACCTGGAATATTTCCTTTGAAGCATTTAGCAGAAAAGCCATGGCAGAGTTACAAAGTCTTAGAAAGACTGGGTATCAGATTAGAATGAAATTTAGATAGAGCTAAATTAAGACTCTTGCTTTTGCTAGGATGTTTTTTTACACACATGACAAAATTCTAACAAGAAATCACAAGCTCGCTGCAGCAAGAAATTAGGAAATGAAGTTTAAATTCTTTTAGTCCAACTGAAGCAGTTCTCTTCCAACATGATTTCATCCTGTTCTTGTTTACCTGTGGTGTGGCAGAACATAATGCTGTAATACTGAAAGAAAGCCAACAATTTTTTCCTTAAACAGATCTTGACCACCTTTACAAATCCAGTTTTCACTACACTTTTTAATGTAGCAAGCATTTTAATTCTTAGTGACTTTACAAATTGTTTGCTCACTGTCATGTTAATCTTTCAAGTATATAGTAAGATGCTAGTGTGAAAACTACTACTATTAAAATAACATTTTTAAGGTGAAAGATGTGTTATTTCTTCATTTTCCATTTAACCAACAGAGAATGTACATACCTTTAGTGCATTAACTTAAGTGCCCTAATTAACTGGTTATGTGATATTGAAGCCTGTTGCAACTATTCCACTATATACAAAACATATGGAAAGTCTTTGAAGACAACAAAAAGGATTATTTACTCTGTAGTTAGTTGACAGTGAACAAGAAGTGCCAATTTCTGCTTCACTGATTTATAATATAAGAAAGTAAAATTTTAAAGAAAACATAGATAGGCCACTCAAATTCATCATACTATAGAACACAATGGCTAAGAAAGCACATATTCAGAATACTGAATCATTTTAAGATAATGAAGCTTGAAATCTTTTGAAACTATGCTAACTATTTGAGAAATCTTTCAATTCTCATCAAAGCCTTCCCAGTCTATCTCTTTCAAACCATTTTGCCATCTTTAAGGTACAAGACACAAATATCTACTTAGCATTTATTTCAGAATTAAAAAGAGCTACACTACCTATCATTCATTTTGAATATGCCTAAGCCATCCCTCCCATTTCCTCTTCCCTAAGTCTATCAAAATACAGAAATGAAAAAGAGAAATCTAGCTCCATATTATGCCTTGGTAAAGAAGTATGAAAAAGGTATGACAAATTCAGACGGTTTTAAAAATACAAAAAAAAACTATGCATTTTTGTTCTGTAGACAAAACCAAATGTGACTGCAAGACAATAACCTCAGTCTTCTTCAGAGCCCTTTGGGTTCAACTCTGTGCTCCTGCACTCCTTACCATGCTTTTCCTTTCTCTTAGGTATCAGAAGGTACTGAATGAACAGATAATACAGGATAAAAATATTTGCATTGAAAAGAAAAACTGTGATTAGTAGGATGTATATGTATATAGGGGTCAAGGACATGCAGTGACAAAGGAAACGTGGATAAATGTTTCATGGAAGCAATGAGTTGCCTAGAAGTTATGTTAGTGCTTTTTTCTGGTCAGCATCACTGATGACCTTCCTTCCTGGCTTGCACTGAGAGAATGACTACACAGAGTTGGAAGACTAAGTATCAAAAAAAAAAAAAAAAAAGTCATATTTATGTGCATATAATGCTTGCAAACTGTAAAGCACAGCATTTCTGGCAATGTTTCATGGTAAGAGAGAACTATAGGGATGAGTAAATGGAGATTTTTCAGGCCTGCCTAGAATCAGCCAAGCACACAACAATAACATGACAGAACAGTGGAGATTTCTGCAGAAAATAAAAATTAAAAAGTCAATATGTATTATTTTTACACTGACTGATACACAGGTGATGTCTCAACAGTAACTGTATAATTTTGGAATAATCAATATGTACATGTGCCACAGAGATAGACTATTTAATTGTAAATATTTTTTTCAGTTTGCATATCATTCTCAGTTAAGCATTACTTTCCTTTAATTACAATTCAATATAATGAGTAAACGAGACAAAGTGTATCCTGGCAGAAGAGTGAAAATGAATCTTGCTGACTCCAAGTAGCACTTCTTCCTAGACTCAGGAGAACCGAGGTGTTTGCAAAAATGGCTTGCAAGTAGGTTATAAATGGTCATAAAACAAAAATAACTGCACAAATATAGATGTAAACTGCTAGCTTTCTTGAACATCTAACATCAGTAAAAAAAATTCTATCACAATGGATAATATGTACTGGAAATCCCATAACATTCTACACTATTCTATACTTCTACACATGAAGGAATTGAACTACCTTCATAAAATTTAACATTATGAGGGACGAAACACACTAGATTGCTGTAGCATTGAAGGAAGGGAAGGGAAAAGGGAAGGGAAAAGGGAAGGGAAGAAAAGGGAAGGGAAGAAAAGGGAAGGGAAGAAAAGGGAAGGAAAGGGAAGGGAAGGGAAGGGAAGGGAAGGGAAGGGAAGGGAAGGGAAGGGAAGGGAAGGGAAGGGAAGGGAAGGGAAGGGAAGGGAAGGGAAGGGAAGAAAAACATTTTGACCTTTTACATTTGAAATTACCGATTCAAAGCAAGCAGTTATGTTCAATTAATAATTTAAAATGAAAATCATTTTCACTAGATAATGATGCAAATACAAAGTTTGAAAATCCAACTATGTACAATGACATAAAAGTTACTTTATAAAATTCAAATGCAAAATGCAAAAGCTGATAAACTACACAGTCATCTTGTACTTCCCCTTCTCTAAATATAAGCTACTACATCATTACTTTCTTCTCACTTTTTTTTTTTTTTTTTTCTCCTGGTGCCCCCTCTCCCCCTCCAAATTAAGAAACAAATACCTCTTAGAACAGTTTATGGAGCAAAAAGTGACAATGTGCCACTCAAATGCTAATAACTGTCATTCCAGGAACACTGTATGTGATCTCTGGAGAATGAACCTTGCTTATTAGGAATGTTTGGAAGTTCAGACAAAAAGTTATTTATTTTTAATCGAACTAAGAAACCACAACTTTACTATCCTTTGTTTTTAGCTAATACCAATTATACTATCTAAAACTACCCTACTGGCTTGATAGCACAGGACACCATAAACAATAATATAGCAGCATAAAGTTGCCTTTCTTCTCCAAAGAAACTCAGAAAACAATACATGTCTAAGGAGAAAATAGATTACCATGGTTTCTTTGCTTCAGTAAGGTTTCACTATGGTAATTCTGTTCATTTATTTTGGGTAAATTAACAGAAAGAGCTGTTTCTAGCTTTGAGACTTTATGAGAAAATTATACTGTTTCAAATTATTATGCTCATCTCCAAGTAGCCAGGACATAATGAAAGTGCTATGAAATGGCTATGAAAAAAGCATCAAAAAAGCAATTAAAGCTGCCTGCACAGCATTTACTAAAAGAGAAGAAAACTGCAAAAGAATACTGATCGAAGTTAAGTTTCTCTCCTATTTATCTACAAATTCCAGAGAGTCATAAGCCTAAAAGATTTTTTGGATGATGGAAGAAAAGCTTCTTGCAGGAAAGCGGCCACCACAGATTGCTTAAAGTTGTTAACAAGTGAAGGTTTGATAAAATATGTTGGAGTCACTTGCTTAGCAACAAAAAGATTAATGGAGTTACAGGAAAAATCTGCAATACTTTTTATTTATTTACATCTCAGTTGCCCTTTAGGCAGCAGTAAGTCCTAATATTGTGAAAAGTCATAATAAGCAGATGCTGAACAATAATATCAGAGAGAAAAAAAAAAGTGCTATTAAGCGTAAATATAAGTTCTTGATGTTAAATAAATAGATTTACTGAGGAAAAAATCCACATATAGTATCTAAGAGTCTGGTTTATTTAACCTTAATATTTATCCACCTTAAAATAAATAAACAAAAAACATAAAAAAGAACAGTAGCTAGTTTATTGTAGCAACAGAATTTTGTTTCATATATTTTTAACTGTTCTTATCAGTTCTCCTCACCTGATATATTTTAAACATGTTTAAAAGTATTGAAATATTTTATTCTATCATACGTAGAATTATCATCTGTTATTTTACAAACATAACAAACTGTTGTTCCATCTTGGATTTCTTTCTTGAGAAAATGAAAGATAATTACCCTTCATGGGTGACATATTTGATTTATTCCACAGATTCATTTCATTTCATTGTAAATTATACTGTTTAATTCAATATTTTGAGTACTCACTATTGGAAGGGACATCTGGGAAGAACTAACAAGGCATTTGCCAAAGCAGGTAGTTAGAACTTGCAATGAATTATACTCATTAAATACTGTTCACAATTATTTTTAGAGGGTGAGTTGTCATTTTGATATCACCTGATCCCTTCTACTGTTTTTGACCTCTTCTTCCTAACAACAGACAAGTTTCGAGCATACAGTTTCTGAGGCAATATTTTTGCAATCATCTTTCTTTGCTGAGATTTTGAATCTTTGTTTTTGTTATAGAAGTCCAAGGTCAAAATTATCAAAGTAAATATATGGAAATTGAGTCTTAAAAAAGTCTGCTATCACTTCCTTCACCTCCATTCATGGAGAAATAAAAATGAATATATTCAGTATTACGATTCACTGTCTCATGCAACAAAACTGTATTATAAATTACACATGATGGCAGAACATTCCAAAGAATCTCTCTGGATGCAATGATGACTGAGTTACACATTAGCCAAATATAATAGAATTAAGTGTCACTTTATATTACTTTCAATAAAACTGATGAATAGATTAAATTAAGAAAAATGCAAGATCTCTGTGAAGTTTGCATTTAAATTGAACACAGGAAGAAAATGCAACGCTGAGGAGTTTAGTCCAGTCATTATTCAAATAGCTGCTTCTAAATATTGCAGACTACTTAAAACTACATAGCAGACTTTAAACAGTAAGGTATTTTGCAAAGAATATAAGCATTTTGATTCTATGGTACATCTTGGGCAGGACACAGTAAAACCAATGGTTTTAGATAAATTGCCTGAAGGCAGTGGTGCCATGAAGACAACTTGAATGAATTGAACTTCCTTAAATACCACCATCATCCACAGCAGGGAATCACAGAATCTACAATCTTCTTGCAGAAATTCTCTCTTCACGTCATCATTTGTCAAGTTTCTTGCAACCAATCATAGCAGAGCATATTCTTGTCACAAAAAGAGTGCAGAAATAGGACTTCAATTGTTTGATAAAGTATTCCATTCCACTGAAGAATGAAAGTCCATTTTGAGTCCACTACCACAAAGTCCAACAGAACAAAACAATGAGAATGCTTAAAGGTGGTAAAACTTGATTTATAACTTGGAGGTTAGAAAAATTGGCAAGGTACTTGTGGATGCGTGTCCATGCTACACATACAGTGTGTATATGCTTTTTAATCAGGTAGGTAAAGCCTGGAATTGAGCATGCTGAAAGAAGCTGACATTTGCAGCACTCAAGATGTAAGGCAGAATTACTTAAGTGATCAGGATTCTCAAGGCAGGGGAACAGGGATTAGATCAGTTTTGACTGTTCCTTACACTGGGATTGCTGATGATCTACTAATGTATGCAGCAAAGTAAACAAAATCTTTCAATACCGACAAATTTGACCAACGCAGAGAAGGCATTTACTTTTTTCTCTATGAACTAGATGGCGTTTCCTTGACAAAGAGAGGAACACTATCTAAACATAACCAGAAATCCACAAGGGAAAAAGCTTTCAGAAGTTCACATAGGACAAAATATTACATGATTTAAAGATAAAGTATATTTTAATAAAATAAAAGAAAACTTTTTTCACTAAAATAAAATGTAAAAAGCTTATCAAATGTCTGTTTTCTAGACTGATAAGAGGATCCCAATATACAAAGACTGTGAGAACCATCATCACTTTTCCCTGTTCCACGTGGGAAGATGCAAAAATAGGAATTCAGTTTTTAGGAAAAGATTTGCATTGACTACCAGAAAGGCAGGAAAAGGAGAAATCTATCTATAAAAATTAAAGCCACAGAAAATATGACCTTGACTCTCTCTTCAATCTCTCAAAATATTAGGGAAAAGTCAACAAACAGCTTCTGCCTCTGTTCAGGGGCATAAATATGTAAATACTTAAGTCCCATCCAACCCTTTATTTTTGTGATTTAGAAAGGGGTTCTACTTTTTGAAAAAAAATCAAGTAATATCAACAGACTTGTACCTAAATACCAGCAACCTTCATTGTAAAGAAAATGAACTCAAATTAGGCTGCTGCCTCTATGCATTAGGATTAACTTGGGCGGTAGACTAACTTTGTTGTTGCTGTGAAAAACACACCTAGAGAACCCACAAGCATTACTTTATTGGTTTTATTTACCTATTTTGTAGCTTCATGGTTTTGGTTTTTGTTTTCCCCCAAACTGATGAAGTTATACCCACTGGAAATACTTCACGATTTCTTTTGCTTCAACTGCTCCTTAGCATCCTTATTTTTCACTTGGTTGTTTATAGCTTATGAAAAAGGTGAGGCAGGTGTTGCACATAAGGCTGACATTCTGTCAACCATAAGCTTCTCTCCGGTCAGCATCTGTTTTTATATATGCATGAGGTAAAAGTATTACTCTTAGAAGAGATTTTCAAAGAGATTCAGAAGTAAATTAAGGAAGCTACCCAGCTGGTGATTTTAATGAATAGGTAAAATATAATGAGTAAGAATAATCAGACACAGTACATGACTTCACTAGAAGTATCTTCTGATTTTCTTAAGCAAGTAAAGTACATATTTTTAAGGTTAAAGAACAAACTCATGTCCAGTACAAACTTAAAATTAATTTATTGCTTCTGTGATCTAAAACAGAACATATATAAAAACCCCTAAAATCTATACTGAGCTCAGGATGGGGGAAACTAAAGAAACACCAGTTTCTCTACTATGATAAATCTGGCTGGTGCATTTAGAATACCAAGGATGTTCTACCAAGAAATTGATGGGATTAAATTTATCAGAAATCTAATTAAAACAAGTCAAATGTGCAAAATTAAAAAGCAGGAGGAAATCTGTCCAAGCTCTTCTTCACAAAATTAAACAGTGGGGGAAGGGGGAGAAACAGAACAACAAAAAGCCTGAGTAGCATTTGTTATTGCTTCCTGCGTTTCCAGCCCATAAGCAGCAGAAGTTATTTCTTCATTTTGAGAAAATCTACTGTAGTTAAGTTGCATCCTAACATACAGCACTGCATTTATAAAGCAGATTTGGGACCCTACTGGACAAGTGCAATATGAGCCAGCAGTATTGTCATGCAGCACAGGAAGGCAGCCAATGCATGGGCTGTAACAGTAACAGTGCAAACCTTCACTGCTGCAGAACTGCATTTTCCTGCCATTGTGATGCTATACAAGGAACATTGTTTGGAGTTTCCCAGTGAAAGGACAACAGTGATGTGCTAAAGTGATGCAGTGCCAGGGCCCTGAGTCAGTCAGTGAACAGGACACGCAAGGAGGGGCCGTGGGGGCATGGCCTTTCCAAGGCAGGAAAAGTAAGCATACAAAGATGGAACTTTTCACAGGGGCACACGGTAATAAACAAGATAGCAAAAAACAAACTGAAATGTGAAAAATTCCAACTGTATATTAGAAAAAAAGAACAAGATGCTTAAGTGTTTTTTTTTTCTTGTTTTGTTTTTAAACCATGAAGGTGATTTAAATACTGAAACTGCAGTGCAACTGAAAGGCTGCACAGAGTGGATGTAGGATTTCTACCCTTTGAGGTGTCGAAGATTTAACTGGACATGAGCCTGAGCTACCTGATCTAATTAGAAATATTTGGAGCAGGGAGCAAGATGAGATGACCTCTTAAGGTCCCTACTGACTTAAATCATGGCCCTACTATTCTATTAGGGAAACATCCAAATACAATTTGCCAGAATGTTCCAATTCACTAAGGATTTAAGCAAGTTTTCTTTGGACAGAAAAACTAATGAAGTTTGTCTGCCTATAGATTTGTCTTTCTTGCTCAGTAAATCTCTTCCCTCCAGCATAAAAATTCCCATAATCCTTCCATGAAACACCCACAGGACAAGAGATACAACACACGCTACTGTCAGTAGGGAGCTTATTTTCTAGCTGGTGTATCTGTGCTGATCAGCGAGCTAGCTGATTCCATATAGAATACAAATCATCTTTCCTTTCACAACAGACAGCATGATTCTCTTGCCCGTACTGCTTTCATGGAATTTTGGACACTGAGTATCTTGAAGACCTCTAACCTTCTGACAAATATTTTTGAAGCTATTGGTTCCGAAATTCCCCGAGACAGTCAGAAGACAGGTAGAGTGCATAGGCTCTGCATCTTTGGAAACTGGGTTCAGAATCAGTGCCGGCTAATACACACTGCAAGCAGCCTGAACTTACTTAATCTACTTTCTAACATCCAGAAATGCCTTTAATTTAAGCATGTCAGAAGTAGGCTCTGTACTTCCCTAAAAGAAAGAACAAAATGTGCAAGAGTAAAGTATTTCCTTATTCTTCTTTATTCTATCATTTGCCTATTCAAAGGCCAGAAACAAATTGTCAGACAGTATTCAACTTTCAAAATCAAGTTAAATCAGGAGTCACAAAGACAGTATTACCATGATTGCTTCAAAAACAGTTTTTGGTAGGCAGTGAAAGTCCCCAGGATAACCACAGAACTGAGAACGTGTACATGAATCTTAGCATAGAATCATAAAATCACAAAAGGTTGGAAAAGACCTTAAAGATCATCAAGTCCAACCACAACCTAACCATAACCACCACTAAATCACGTCCCTGAGCACCACATCCAAATGTTTTTAAACACATCCAGGGATGGTGACTCAACCACCTCTCTGGGGAGCCTATTCCAGTGCTTAACAACCCTTCCTGTAAAGACGTTTTTCCTGATATCCAACCTAAACCTCCTCTGTCAGAACTTGAGGCTACTTCCCTTGACCTGTCACCAGTGAGAAGAGACCAACCTTGCTCTGCCTGTAAGCACCTTTCAGGTATTTGAAGAGAGCAATAAGGTCTCCCCTCAGCCTCCTCTCCCCCAGACTAAACAGCCTCAATTCCTTGAGTTTCTCCTCATAGGGCATATTCTCCAAGCCTTCTTGAACTTCTTTGGACCTGATCCAGCACCTCAGTGTCCTCTCTGAATTGAGGTGCCCAAAACTGAACACAGTACTCGAAGTGAAACCTCACCAATGCCAAGTACAGCGGCAGGATAATTTCCTTAGTCCTCACCACACCATTCCTGATGCAAGTCAGGATGCCATTGTTTTTTTTGGCCAACTGGGCACACTGCTGGCTCATATTCAGCTGACTGTCCAGCAGTACACAAGGTGTCAGTCAGGTAGCTTTTCAGCCACTCCTCCCCAAGCTTACTGTGTTGCCTGGGGTTGTTGTGACCAAAATGCAGGACCCGACACTTGGCCCTGTTGAAACTCATATCTTGGCTCATCAATCCAGTCTATCCAGATCCCTCTGTGGTGACTTTCTCCCCTCTGGCAGATCAACACTCCTTCCCAACTTGGTGTCATCTGCAAACTTACTGAGGTTATGCTCAATCTCCCCATCAAGATCATTAATAAAGATGTTGAAAAGGAGTGGCCTCAGTATCGAACCCTGGGGGATACCACTCATCACTAGCCTCCAACTGGATTTAATTACATTGACCACAAGTCTTTGGGCCTGGCCAACCAGCCAGTGTTTCACCCAGTAGAGTGTACGCCCATCCAAATCATGGACAGACAGCTTCTCCATAAGAATGTTGTGGGGTAAAGTGTTAAAACACTGGAATAGGCTCCCCAGGAAGGTGGCTGAGTCACTATCCCTGAATGCGTTTAAAAACCATCTGGATGTGGTGCTCAGGGACATGATTGAGCAGAGGATTGTTAGGGTATTATGGTTAGGTTGTGTTGGACTTGATCTTTAAGGTCTTTTCCAACTTCACCAATTCTATGATTCTATGAAAGGCTTTACTTAAGTCCAGTTAGACCACATCAACAGCCTCACCTTCATCCACTAAGAGGGTCACCTTACCATAAATTGAAGTCAGGTTTGTCAAAAACGATCTACCATTCATGAACCCATGCTGACGGGGGCCAGATCCCCTGGTTGACCATACTGCAGATCAAAACGTACAGGCAATGGGGAAATTCAGCACGTCCATTCTATTTCATGTTAATTGTCTTATTTATATCTGCATCATGTAGAAGTGGTACTATTACATGACAGTAGCTGGTTATTTCTTCAGCACTTTGAAAATGCATACAAGCATTTACTCATTTTTCATCAAAATTCATGTCTATCATGTAAAGCGGATACTCTCAGAGAAAGACATATTATCCTCATTACTTTTGAGCTTTGTCTTGCATTCCTCGTGCTGTGTGTACTTCGGAACATTTATCTTAGTAGATAAAACATATGTAAAAAAAAAAACACACACTTGGCAAGATTCTTACTTTAAACCTGAGACAACCATTTCAAGTACAAAAGCTATTTTGTATACAAAAATTACAGTAGAAAAATTAAATATGTTCAGCCTTCTCCATTGGCCAAACAGCTTTGCTTTGCTTTCCCCAGAAGAAGCAAAGAAACACAGATAATTGATCTGGCAGCTGGTCTCCCTCTTGGCAGTATGCCGCACTGATATTCTATCATCAGGCTAAATAAATATATTTAACTTCCACATTATAAATAAAATTGCCACTTCAGGAATAATCATTGACTAATATTATTTAACAAAAATATTCACATAACGAAAACTAACCACAGAAGATAAGAGTACAAAAGCATCAAAGCTATGTACATCAATTTTGAAGAAAACAGCATATACTTTTAGCAAGTCTTGATTCCCCTGAGACAATATTTGAAATACAAAGGGTACGATTCCAGAAGTAATCTTTTCAGTGCCCACATTTCTTTTCTATCTCTGTATTTTCTCCTGTCCACAAGTTTGTTGCACCACAATTCTTCTCAATCTGCAGCTGAACAATAATAAGCTTTCTGAATATCCATCAAGGAATTCTCTTAAATTTGAGCAATCAACCAAAAAGAAAGATGAAAGAAACCAAAAGGAAAGGACTAGAGCATACATTTTCTTAGCAATTCTATAAAGCTTAGGCAGCATATGCAGATTTATTTCTTCCTTTTCATTCTTTCCTTCCATGTTTTCGGAATTTGTGAAGAAAAAAATGACTGGACATTCATATTTGCCACATATTTGTAAGTTGTCAGAATTTATCATGTCTCCAATAATACTTCTTAACTGCAATAAGGTTTGATTTTCAGGAAGTTGTGAATCCAACAATAAACCAATTCTGAACTTCATATTCATATTTTTATGTTGACAGCAGTACTATAGCAGAATAAAGACTAAGTCAATCTTAAACTTCAAAATTCAATTCTGGACTTAAAATCTGATCTATATCTTGAGATTAATGACACTTATAATTATCCAAGTATCTGCTGAGTATATGTTGGATTTTTTATTTAATTTCATTCCAAAAGAAATTCTTAAATGCTATAAAAACAAAGTAATTACTGAAAGAAAGTAAATACTTACTAGATAATGGAAAGACTTCAATGTGTCTAAATTAAAAGCTTTTAAATTTGCTACACTTGAGCTTTTATATAAACTATCATATTAATATTATGTTACCTTAATTATACTGTATGTGCTATTCTGATAATTTGACAAGGTAACTTCACTGAACTTGTTGAAGAGCAACTATACCATGGGCTATGGTATATATATGTATATGGACCTATTTGCAGCAAGAGTACTCCCAGAGCAAGAACTTGTATAAAACATTTTATTTCATCCACTGTAGTGTTTCTCAGGATCAAATGTCCTTTTAATGCTGGTTTTATGCATCTCAAACTTCCCAAAAGCCTGGACACTTGCCAATATCTTGTAACATGTCCTATTTTTTTTGTTTGTTTGTTTCAACAGCAAAATAATTCCACAGACAAATATTCCTCCATTAATAAAGATATCACAATGAAAAAAAAAATAAAAATCAGAGATTGTGCAGAACATTTAACTCCCTATGTAGATATCAGCCCATTTTTACCCTTTCAATTCATTGCCTTCTCAGACACTGTCAGCTAACTGAATAAAAAACTGAATAAGAAAAGTGGAACTGCCTTAAGAAGGTGATTCAAGGTAGAATCAGAGATGAGTTAAAGTGAAACGATTCTCTTGAGTGCCTACATCATGCATCACAAAGTACAAATCCATATACTGGCACAATTGCCTAAATTATTGTTATTTTGTAGTTAATGGAATGTTAAAATCCACCATTCAGTATTAAGCATTTTCAAATGCAGTGAGACTTGACTAAATGTTTGTTTTTAGTTCTAATTGCTAGCAATTTCTGTTGATTTTTTTAAAACCATCTGAAGCACTCTTTACATGTTCCCTTTTATTGTCATTTTATTTGTATGCAGAACACTCTACATTACATATTATTATATAATAATGCATAAATGCATGTAACAAATACAAAAATATACTTTTCTATTCAAGATGACAGCTTTTCATTCAGCACATTCTAGCCAGTCTTTCCTATTCCTAGCTGTAAGTTAGGAAAAAACTTTTTTTTTTTCTAATTAACTATGATCTTCGTATGAAAACCAGGTTACATTTCAAAAAATTATCTTAAATAGCGCTTAAAAAAAATAATCAGGTTATTTTTGTTTAACAGTTACTTATGAAATAAATAGAGTAATTATCTGTTCATACAAGATCTCTCTGTTCCTAGTTATTACGCTTCTACTAAATAGAAACAAACCATATCAAATATGGTTTCTATAAAAGCAGTGGTCACATCAGAACATAAATTAAAACAGCATCAAGTGCAACTTTGATCTAAAATTGAAGACAATTTCTCATTCTCATAATTCAACTTTGCCCAAGTACTTTTTCCAGGTCTAGAACTAAGATATTAAAGTACATATTTACACCATTTGAAAACAGCACATCTCATTCTCTTCTTCTATATAGTTGGAGGATTTCTAGGCTCTGATCGGTCTATAAGCGATAATCTGAATGTATGACGTTATACCTACAAATACCTTTAGTGCATTACATATTATGGAATCCACTTCCAGATTTCTGAAACCAAACTTAAAGTTGATGAAGGTTAAGAATCAAAAAAAAATCTGAACTGAGAATTTTTAGTTTTATATATATCCTGTTCTGAACAAAATCCCTGATTTAATACAAATATATATATATATATATATGTGGAGTAAGAGGAAATTAACACTTCCTTAAAACAAACAAAAGCTCTAATATGGCATTGTTGAAAACAAGAAATAGCCAGAGTTTATTGGTTTAATAATAACACTTTAATAAAACTTATCAGATTCATCAGTAAGACACTGCATCATCTGCAAACCTCAACACCCCCAAGACATGCTTTTTTTTTTCCTGTCATTATGACTAAATGAGTTTCATTCACCTGTAAATCCTTCAGGTTTCCATAACTGCAGCTTACTACCTTTTAACAGTTTTCATGTAGAAGATGAAGGAGTATGGGTAAGAGGCAAAGCTGAGATGGAAAGGGAATCTTATTGAGCTGTGGAATTCAGAACAAGTCTTTTACTGCCGATATGTGGTTAATTATACTTCACAGCATTTTCTCTCCCTCTCTTTTTTTTAATTTTTTATTCTGCTATTATGATCATCCTTCTCATGCTTGCTTTCATAAAAGATTGAATGATTGTATTCTCACATGGATGAGCACTGTCCCTCACACCCCCTAGCATTTGACTCTTAAGGGAAGAAAACAGAATATGCTAGCCCTGATAGATTAATACAGTAAGATCAATTTCTCCATAGAGATAATATAGGGAAGAACTTGTGGATTTGGGTTGGTTGCTTGCTTGCTTTCCATATTGTTATTGTTTTTTCCCCCTCCAAATAGATTATAATTTGATATTTCTAAAGTACATTTGTGTAGAGTTGCACATAGACACAAGACATGTATACATTGCTCATTTATCTGAAAAGCAAGAATTACTACTGAAGGAAATGGATGGGGGAATGGGGAAAAGACCCCTCTGATCTTCAAAGAATTTAAGTGTTCAGTATGGATGCTGAGCAGTAGCATGACAACACATTTTTACAAGTACTCAAAGGATGGAGTAGGCATAAAGTGAAATGCCATGAACATTTTATAAGTAGTTATTCTTTTAAATATAAATATTTATCAAGAATTTTCTACATTCACTACTACCAACAGGACAAAGCAGTAAGAAGAAATTGAGCACCAAGCTACTGATGGGTTGCTGCTAAGAAGATGCCTGATGTATGACATTTCTCCCACACATTGCTGAATTATCTTACAATGTGGATTCTCACTGAAATTTGAGGTATGGAGTAAAAATACAACTTATTCCTCCAGGTACACTGATGATTATACAAAACTGTATCTCTCTTCTGTTTCAGTTCTCCTATTTTCTCCCTCATGAATGGTCCAACACCTAGCAGCTCATTCCATCCTCTTGTTTTTGCAGCTCAGAAAAGTTCTCTAATTCAGAAGTGCCAAGAGAACTCTACACAGTGGCCCCTGGGCCAAAATAATTATATATATATATATATATATATATATATATATCAAGGGCTGTATGTCACACACAATCATGTTTTACATGACATTTTCCTCATAACTTCCATCATTTGAAAAAGAAAATCTCACCGATGATACATAACCAAAATAACATTTGGTATTTACAGATTTCCTGTGTAACCAACAGAAAAAGACAGAAAGGTAATCCAACAATTAAATACCAGCTCATCGAGTAATGCATCCTGTAAATTGGTTTCCAAAGTTCATCAGAAATTCTGACAGTGGAAATTCTGCAGAAACAATACTGCTTGTTTGAAATCATACCTAGGTAGTTTCCAATACACTTTTAGAAACTTGGTTCTGGTGCTAATATTGACAATATCTTTTTAATTATACAATACTGACAGTCAGGCTAACAACAGTCAGTTGGTGACTCACCTAATTATAATAATAATAATATAGTAGTGCTACTGAAAGAGATTATATATTTTTAAGCATCAGCAAAATAAATTGGCCACTTGTTTTCTCAGAAACAAGTTACTATATTTAGCTTTTAAAACAAGAATTACATGAATCACTACTAAAAAAAAAAAAAAAACAACCACAAAAAACACTTTCAATGAGACAAAATTTATATATACACAAATCCATTTTCCAGGACACACAAATTTCACCTCCTTTAATTACTGAGGTTTCTGTTTATGCCTTTAGAACTGACATACATGAAAGGCACAGATGTCTTATGCTGATAAGCGATCTCTTCAGAATATTAGTTACAATGACACATAATTGAATGCTCATTCTAACAAGTCATTCCTTCTCTTACATTTCATCTGTTACACCAACTTTATTTCAGACGAGCTAAAAGTGTGTGTGTTTAAGAGATGTGAATTTATTTAGCACTCAAGCTTTCCACTGATATTATCACCTAAATTTAAACTACCAAATACCTTCAGCATGAGTAAAAATGATTCATACATCTTCCTAAAACTACTCTGTCTAGCTTTATTGTAGATCTCCAAAAAAAAATAAATAAATAAATAAATAAAAAAATAAAAAAACAGAACACAGCCAAGCAGTTACAGATTAAGAATGTGAGAACAAAATTAAAGGTTTCCCAGTAAAGGAAAAAAAAAACAACAAAAAATGACTTCACTGGATCTACACTGAAGAGTATAAACACCAACAAAAATATATTATTTCTCTTAACACATTACAGAGATGTACACTTGCACAGTGATAAAAGGAAAAAACAGTAAATAATATTCATACTAGTGCACCCAGATAACTAATCAGGAATATCTGCAGCTCTTGAAAGTTACTCATGCAACAACATCAGACAGGTGGCAGACTACCCTCTAAGACTACAAGAGAAACTGTGAGAACACCTGAGATCATCTTATCTTGTTAGAGATACTTCCTGACTGAGGTTAAGCCAGATCTCTTTGGCAGTTTCCATATAGTACATTATCTAGAAAAAAAGCTTCTTCCTTGCCAGCAGGCACTGTGCTACACTTCTAGCAGCTGCTTTATCTATTTCAGATTATAAGAAGTCTTTTCATGTAGCAATTTGGAAGCTTTCTCAGAAGCTTGAACCCACTAAATATGACAATGTTTAAAAAAGATATGTCTGAGCAACTCAAAGCCTCTGGAATAAGCTTTCCTGTCTTTTGTCTGAGAGAGACAGTGGGTTTTAGGTGACAGGCTGCAAAAAAGTCATCAATTGATTTCATAGTCTGGAAGTCTGAAATTGTTATGAAAATGATTTGGGATAAATGACAAAAGCCTCAAACATATACCAACTACACAAACCTCAAATATTTATCGTCACTATAGAAGAATTGCTACCTCAATTACACACTCTGAAGAAGTAGAAAAACAGAAATTCATCCTAAAACTTGCATTCAAAGGCACACTCTGAAGACCACCTTTGGTCATCTAACTTGGAAAAAATGGTTCGTACTAGCATACTGTATACAACAAAAATAGTAAAGTCGGGGTAGAGCCAAGCCTGCAACTTCTTGAGCAAGTTATCACAGGGTGCTGACATGAGCTCTTTGATAAGAAGCTAAGCCACCCTTTTCTAAGTTTGAATCAACTTTATTATGGAACAAATACTTGGAACTGTAAACTGGCATGGATAAATAATTGATCATCTTAAGATCTTAACATCTTTAAGATATGGCAGTGAAGATTCTTTACTTGCAGATCACACAAAATACTGGCAATAGCTGCATAATTAACATATCAATGTAACTACTTCCATATAAAGTTCCTGAGGTAATTTCTAGATATTTCAATCTTTGTTCTTGTCTCAGAGTGAGTCTGAGCTAAATAACAACAGCAAGTTACCCTGTCATAGACTGCTGTAACTCAAATGCCCAAAGCAGTCTCCCCTAAGCAACACAGAATTTAGCAATGAATTAATTTACCATAATTCTTAACAGTGTACGTCAGCCTGGACTGAAAGTTTTCTGCTATAGGTATGTGGATACTTGTTCTCAAATATTTAATCACGTCTACTCACCTTCTAGTCATTGCTACGGAAATCTACCTATTAGGAAATTGTAACAGTAAGTAATAGTACTTTAATTTCCAGTAATAGATATGATGTTGCCAGTTACAGATGCAGAAACTACACTAGCTAAAGTATTAGATGATTCACAGAAAACACAGAATCACAGAAACACCAAAATTGGAAAAGACCCACAAAATCATCCAGTCCAACCATCCACCCATCACCAATAGTTTTCACTAAACCACATCCCTCAACACAATGTCCAAATGTTCCTTGAACATCTCCAGGGTTGATGATTCCACCACTCCCTGGGCAGCACATTCCACTGCCTGACCACTCTTTCAGAGAAGTATTCCCTAACATCTAGCCTAAATCTCCCCTGGTGCAGCTTGAAGCCATTCCCTCTAGTTCTATCACTAGTTACATGAGAGAAGAGGCCGACCTCCAGCTTGCTACAACCTCCCTTCAGGTAGTTATAGAGAGCAATAAAGTCTCCCCTGAGCCTCCTCTTCTCTAAACCGAACAATCTTAGCTCCTTCAGCTGCTCCTCATAAGGCCTGTGCTCCAGACCCCTCACCAGCTTTGTTGCCCTTCTTTGAACATACTCCAGGACCTCAGTGTCTTTCTTGCAGTGAGGGGCAGAAAACTGGACACGGTACTTGAGGTGTGGTGTCACCAGAGCTGAGTACAGGGGGACAATTATTTCCCTGTTCCTGTTGGCAACACTGTTTCTGATGCAAGCCAGGATTCCATTAGCCTTCTTGGCTACCTGGGCACATTGCTGGTTCATGTTCAGCTGTGCATCAATCAATACCTCCAGGTCCATTTCTTCTACACAGTCTTCCAGCCACTCTGCCCCAAGCCTGTAGTGTTGCCTGAGGTTGCTGTGGCTAAAGTGCTAGAATTCTTAAAGTCATTCACCGAATTTTGGTGAATTTGGTGCTTTCATGGAGAATGGTTATATTAAATCAACAGCTTTAACTTTTTCCATCTGAAAGTTAGACTAAAGACTCTATCCTTATTAACAACGTTTATTTATATATATATATTGCATAGGAGACCAAAGATAATACAGATGAAACAACTACCATCTTTTAGATGTCTTATGGGCACCATTTTATTTGGTGCCCATTTACGTTTAAGTTCAGCTTTCAATGAATGGTTCAACATAAGACTGAAGTTGAAAACTTAAACTAAAAACAACAGCAAAAACAAACAAACCCACAAAATATTAAGTATTTCTACATTTGTTACATGGTTCAGCTAACTAAACCTTAAAACAGACTGAGACTGATGTTTGCAAACGTAACCAAAAAGGCTTACAAAATATTTTGAGTACTGCACCTGAACAGACAACCAACCTTCCACTGCTGCAATTTTTCTTTCTGCTGTAAGTTTGCAAATGGTTAGAAAGCGTTTCCACTTTCATATGAACACCTACTTAGTCATGTTTAAGAATCTGTGAAGTTTTCCAATAGTTTGAAAGACAAATGTACTAGAGAAATCAGCTACTTATATCATACAACCTAAGAGTTAACTATCAGCTTCAGCATCTCCAAATATACCATAATGTAGACTGACACATTACTGTCAATACTGAGTTTAGATTAAATGGCTAATTGAATTCGGTTTCTTGAGTTCTGAAGCTTTAGCCAGACACAGTTTTGTGTTGTTGTTTTAATTTATTTTTATTAAAGCTTCTTAATGCTTTAGAATGCATCCACAGCTATTTGAAGTGAATCAGTTAGTATAACTGAAAGTCAAAGAAAGAAATAAATCAACGATGCTCCCACACCCACCCAGTACTGAAACTAAGAGTAGGAGTGCATTGTTTTGAAGTAAGGAATTCCTTGGTCCTATCATGGCTCCAACCTTAGCTTTCTATAGCATGCTTCACTCACCATACATGTAGAATGCACTTTAATTTCATCCTTGGGTTGTATATGCATATCCCTGGTATTTTTAGTAGCACTTTAGATGTATAAAATCTATTCCCTATGCCCTCATCAATTTGAAATTACCATTTTAAGGCTGATTAAATAAGGATTAGTGCCAATGTTCCACTTATTAGTCTGTGTCTTCAACTGGAACTGATGATGTAGTATTTGTCTATAACCAGTTCACAGCTTTAAAATCCACAAAATGAAATCTCTGAAAAACAGTCCATCTGTCAGCAAATTTTGTAGCAGACTCCATGTAGAAGAAAACTATTTATTACAAGATGATACAAGCTCAAAGTGGCATGTATCACAGCTGTTTGATTACTACCAGGAAGATGACTTGTACCCCCCTTGCAGCCCTGCATTGGAATCCAGCATTGATAGATTGAATTTCTCTTGCTTTAGTATGATGATAGATTTCCTCCACAGTATGAGTAAGAATGTTAAAGTCTGGTGTAAAATTAATTAGCACGATGCTGGACTAAGTAGTGACTTCCAGCAGATATGAACAGTTAGCAAAATATTTAAAAGACCTTTCCTAAATCTAAATTATGTGTCTATAATCTGGGAATTCCTCACAGATATCTAAACCCTTACTTCATAACCACTAGGAAGAAACAAATAAGGCAGGAGGTTCACAAATTCAATTAGTTTCTTCAGGAGATTTGAGTTCAACCATGCCCTCATTTCCAGAAACATACCAGATCATTTAAATCATGTAATTTTGGAATTATTTGTGAATTGTATCTACATATCTTATTGCAGTCCATGGAAGTTTGACTGCACTCTATTTTTCGCACAGCACTTGTACATCATTCAGTACAACTAGTTAATTTAAAACCTCTGAATTGTACTGCAATGTATTTTGTACTACTTTTTATAGCAGTTATCAAGATAATTACATTTTGAGGGAAGGTTCAAAGATCTAAGAACATAGTACCCTAAATTAAATGAGTTTTAAACATCCAGATTTATTTAAATCTCCACCTGCACTCAGTTAAGCAAATTTATTTTTCAGTCTACAGTAGAAATATGTCTATATCATAATGCAAGAAAATGATATTTTAATTGTAATTGCTTTTGATTTTTAACCTTGAGTTTATACAGAGCAGCTGAAAAGTTAAAGGTAGAAATTAGGTCCTACCAGCAGTTGCACCTGCAGCCAGGAGACAGCTCCATGTCTTAAAGACAACACATTGCTGATTTCATAGGCTGGGCCACTCTATTCTACAAAACAGGAACTCAAAAATAAATAAATTTTAAAAAGCATCATAATCCTCCCACTATGCAATTGTACAGCAAAAGAAAGAGAGCACAATCAATTACATCTAGATGTCTTCATAAACCATTTAAGGACTTCCTTTAAAACCCAAGAAAAATTAAGTATACCCACTGAATTTTGGTATCATACACCCAAGTTACTTCAGGCACCTATTCGATACTGAGATGACTTGTAATAAAACAGGAACTTCTAGTGTTCATTAAATATTAAAAGACAGAGAGCCTAACCAACAGTATTGGATGGCACATGATTGGCCTACAGGAGAAAAAAAAAGAACTATTAAAAAGTGCTTTGCTTTTCCACTGTTTTGAAAGCTTACTGATGAGAGTATCTACATAGGTAGTGCTTGAGGAACTTTGTGATTTCTTTTGGTTCAACACCAAATTTCATTTGAAGGACAAAGCACAAATAAGATGGGCATATTTCTCTGGGGAAAAAAAACAAAACAGAACAAAAAAACCCCCCACAAGATTACAGGAGTTTCACTGGAGGTTTATAAAAAGGAATATAAAACAAACATTGACTGTATCTTCTGCAGCATCACTCAGTCTTATCACTCACTGCCGCTGTCCTTTTGTCACTGCAAAAAAACGAATCATTTAGCAGAGAGAGAACAGAGAAATAACGACTTAAATACATGATAAAATCTATTCTGATCCAGATGTCTCTACAAAAGAATGAATGCTACGACCTTCCCTCAGTTCTGGTGGGGGTAAAAAAATGCATTTATTAACTGACAGTTATTTACATCAACTTCTTTTTTATTTGATCTCAAATTCATAAGTACCAAGTAAAAGTGGCAGACAGCTATAACTGGTATGCAGTTCAGCATTTTACAGAAGTCTGAAAGAGAGTTAGTACTTACAAATTATTACGATTTTGCTTACTCCTGAAAAGGTCATGATAGTCCTGAGCTACTTAAGTCTCATGGAATGGACACAGGTGTGGAAACTTGTTCTTGAAAATCTGTATGAAGTAGAATCATAGAATCACCATAAAATCTTTTGATTTGGAAGGGACCCTTAAAGGTCATCCAGCCCAACTACCCTGCAATGAAGAGTGACACCCACAGCTCCATCAGGTGCTCAGAGCCCCATTCAGCCTGACTTTGGGTGTCTCCAGGGAAGGGGCATCCATCACCTCCCTGGGAAACCTGTTCCAGCGCTTCACTACACTTACCATAAAAAACTTCTTCCTTAAATCCAATCTAAATCTCCCATTTTTCAGTTTGAAACCATTTCCTCTGGTCTTATCACAACAGATTCCACTAAGAATCTGTTCCCTTCTTTCTTACAGCCCCTCTTTAGACAGTGAAAGTCCATCAGACAAACTGCATTCCACTAAGGAGGAGGAAGGAACGTAATAAATCCAAAACTTACGATTATTTGAACTACTCTTTTTAATACTCTGAATACATCCTTCTGATACTGAAAGAAAAAGGCAACGAGAAGAGTACTACTGGAAAATGACATGTCTGAGGCTAAGATGGTGCTTTCTCATCCATCAGGATTTATAAACACACAAACTTAAATTCAGTATCCATAAAAAATAGTTTTGTAAATAGCAAAACTAATGAAGCCAACTTTTCTAGGTATTATGCACTATCACTTTCAATTAGCAGGTAGTCAGTGTTTTTATTTCATTTCAGGTCAGACAATATCTACTCCTCATTTTCTTCTATAATGCCAGAGATTACACCTTCACAAATAATAGAAAAGCAAATTTCAAAAAGTTATTCTGCCCTTTCATTCCTTCCCCCCTCTCTTTCACTGAAGTGTTAAAAATCTTCTGTGAACACCAACTCTGAGTACTAAGTCCATCTCCAGCAGGACAGCCATCACTACACAGAGTTTCCAGGACTATATTTGAGGTCTGCTTACCACAGCAGTTTGGTGGAAAGAGAAAAGACCAACAGATCAGAGACAGCAGCAAGGACCAAACAAAGCTGACTTGGCAGGCTGCTCTGTTTGTCCTTCCCTCTCATTTCCTTTGCTTGATCTGCCAGCTGAGCAAGAGAAACCAGATCTGCCAGGCAACAAAGGGCTATCTATGGTAGAATATAAGGTAGTTTATTTCCCATTGCCCTTTCACAATCAGGGACAAGCTGTTTTAAGCTACAGTAGATGTGAGTGGGATAAAAAGTATATGGCTGTGAAACAACTGTTAAGCATCTAATATAGCATAACTTTTATTTCAGTATTTCCTTAGCTATGATTCTTGCATGAGACAAGAAAGCTAGCACTGATAAACCTGCACACAACTTATATTTCCTGTCACCAACAGCAAAGATAATTATTAAAATATGTAAGATATTTTCTCTAGAGAAAATTCGGAATTGGAAGGATTCATCTTCCAGTGATGTTTTATATGTGAAAATTACTGACAACACTTGTTGTGTACCTACTGCTGAAATCAAGAGGGCGTGCTTCTTGAGGCAACCCACATGTCTTGCCCAGTGACAATACACTTAAGTGTACAGAGGTTGCATTCACACACAGGTAATTATAACAATGCAAAAGATGACAAAAGGTCCCCCTGAAGTGGGAAGAAACTACAAGTATTAAGCACTACAATATGATTTTTCTACATGCACAGCCAGCAAAAGCTACAGTCATTGAAGCGTAATGATTGTATAAGCTTGGAGTATGCCTGAGTAGGCACATGATGCACAAGGTACAAAACTTGCTTTCATCACTTAAGACTATTTTTCAGAAAGAAAGAAAAATAGAAGGGATTTCTTCCCCCCCCCCCCCAAACATTTATTAAGAACTTAAACTTTCAGAAAAGGAAAAAGCTAGCACTCTATCTATTCTTTCCTTACCTCCATTTGATTATTTACTTCCATAACTTCCTATCCACAGAAACAGATGCTTTAATCCACAGATGCCTTTAGAATCCATCAATGCATCAAACTTCAATAAGCTTTCCACTAATTTTTCTATATTTTGCTCTACATGTGAAAATGCTTCACTTGAGATATTTTTTTCAGCCTTCCTTAATCCCTTTTCATTTTCTCCCTTTTTCTCTCTACAAAAAGTTAGTTATTCTTTATGCAAGAATAAAGAGTTCATTGAATGTAAGCCATCATCTCCCTAAATACAAAAGTTTTGCTGAAAATCACCATGAAATATATTTTGTTTTTCAATCAAAATACATCTGTTAATCTTTCTTCATAAGTTAAGTATTTGAAGCCTGGTATTATTTCTGTTTCTTTTCTTTGACTAAGGAAGATAGATTATCTAAAAATCAGTACTGAAAACTAGCCTGGCCTCTGGTCTAAACAATGCTTTCAATAAGTTAATTATTCTTTTGAATAGAGTGCTATATTTTTTTTTAATATACTTTATATTGATTTTGCATTTTACAAGGAGAAAAATATATATATATGAATCAGAAAAACACACCACTATTTCCTTCATAACTGCTGCATCCTTTTATCAGTAACTATCTCCTAGAAAAATACATTTTAAAACAAGACATTCTGCATAATTTTTCCCACAATGCCCTGCCAAAAAATTAATTTCATTCATATGGGGAACCTTTATTTTTAACACTCCTTAGAGCTTTTTCTTCAAGGAAGTCTCTGCCATTCAAACCTCTTTAAAAGAATGCAATGATCACTATCTAAAGTCATAACGTAGCTCTGTTATTCTAGAAGCAGCTAAAAGTTAGCAGATTTCCTTTGGAGCTGTAATTTGATGATACTGTAACAGAAGTTGCAGTATCAGGTAACAGCAAAGTGACTGTTTATTTGCATATAGATACAACAGGACATTGATTGTGATCATGACTATGGAGTTAGAAATACAGCACAGAAATACTGAAGTGCATTAGGAAAAAACATATGAAGAGATGGGTACCGTTGGTAAGCATAGAGATGGCAGAATTAAGGAAGCCTGTTAAATCCAACTCCTGTATATCACAATACTATTTCTAATTAAACAGTAAAATACTATTATTCCTAATCATGACTCTTGCCTATTGTAATGAATACAGAAATCACTGTAAATTTATTTTTGTCCTTATACACATCCCCATACATTAAAACACAAACAGCTACCTTGCATAGAATATAATTGTTTTCTTTGAGAGCATTTCTAAAGTATTCCCACTGATGTATTTAAGGACTTCACAAATACCAAGAATTTATCTTCATATTATTCTCATGGAATTACATATTTTTCTTGAATCTCTGTTACAGCTGAGTTCAAGGTCTCAATACCCAGCAGCCAGGTATAGCAAGGTACAGGGGAAATTCATCTTAATACAACACTCCCAAGTTTTGAGCTGTTTAGTCTGAAAGTCTCCTTCCCAAGCCAGGGCCATCAAAACTAGGAACCCTCCATACTGGTTCATAGTAAAACTTGATGGATTATTAACAGCTTTTATACATTGATTGTCTCATTTTGCCTCCATTCATTCTCTACCTCATTATTTAATTGCAATGTCATGCATGATTAAGCTTTGTTTTAAACTGAATACCAGAAAACAATTTTTTAAAATAGACTATTCTAAAATAAATTTTACTACACAGGTATTTTGAACTTCCATTAAGGACAGTAAAAACCACTTTAACAGTCATAACACAAAGCAGCACATTCTTATAAATTTGAAAGTACTCCTTTTCCAATGATTTTAAAGTTTTTAAAGCTTTAATGAGAACTACTGTTCAAGACAGATCTACAGATATGGTATACCACTCTTCTAATGAAAGAACTGAAGAAAGAAACAAATGCACACCATTAGTTTCCTTTACACCCCACCACTGTAATTGAGATTACTTGCAGCACTTCAGCTTGCTTCAGTCATACTTTTCACTGGCTAACTAAAAGGCATCATTATCAAGCAAAAAGGCAGTATCAACAACTACTCATATTTCAGTTTCTGTTTGCTGATTTTTCTAACTTTTATTAAGTATTTTTAAAGATATGCCTAGCACATGAAACCAATGTTAAGTGAACAATGTCCCAAACTGGATTTCTGAGGTGTTGCATTTGGGAGAGGTTCTTTGGAAGAATGGCACAGGCAATCAGAGATGTTTGTGGAGACACACACACTGAAAGACATCACTTTGAAATAATTTTAAGTTCATATTTGATTATTGTACGCAATATTTCCATGGGATACAGTTTACTGTCATCCTCATCAGAAAGTAGAATGTAATGTAACCTTCCTCATTTTAAACAGTTACTCTTCCTGGCAAAATGCATCTATCCATATTGTAAACACATGTTTTATGTTTTACATACTGAAGAGGCTTCTGCTCTGACAGAGTGATCATTCTGCTGTCTTATGGATCTGGGGTGTATTTCAGACGCTAACATCTGGCAAGTTCCACTTGACACATGACAGAGATCCTGCTGGCCCTGTCACGCAGTTAACATGGGTGTATTCCCTCTAGATTTCAAGTTACCTCTGGAGATCACTATGCTTGTATGCCTCAGCTTTTAATATTACTACCCAGTGACATTGACTTCTTGCAGGTCCCTTCAGGCTGTGGAATCAAGATCTGAATGTATTGCCTACGTGAAATATACTCAAGCTGAAGACCTTCTGCACTGTCTGCATACTGCCAGAGTAAGCATGGACAAGTTTTACACATTTCTCACAGAAAATGCTCAAATCCGAAGACTAATTGGAACTCCATTCTTTCTTAATGCTTAGGGGTTGCACACTAGTGAAGATTGATTTTAAATCTTTCACAGGACCACCTCTTCTCAGAGAGATCAGTCCAAATCTGCTGATACATCACATGTCAGTGACAAAGTCGTAGATTTCAAGGAGGCAATTTCCCATCACATTGAATACAGAAGAACATATTGAAGAGGCCCTGAGGAATACTCCCTACATGAGTTGATCCCTGGGTCAGTATGCTACTTGGAAGAATCCTACCTGAGCCCAGTTTCTGTATCTGGGATAGGGAAATAAAAAACGTACTCTTCTGTCCTCAAACATTCTCTACTTCTTATGGCTCACAAGTATTGCTGTAGCTCAAAGTAGATACAGAACATAGGAAGCAGCAAAACAGCCCAAAGCCACTCCTTTTCAACCTCTATTCCTGCAGTATGGAGACCAGCAAAGAATGCAGAAAAACTGCATTGTTTTTATCCAGCTACCCAGGCTTTGAGACTTGTTACTTATACTGTAAAAGGAAACAAAAAGGCACAATCTTCACACAGCAAATACATCAGAACATTAATTAAGTTAGGAGAAGTGGAAAGAGTGGGGAAAGGGACAGCCAGAACTGAAAACAAAAAACGGTAGGAAAAAATGAATACATTATGTGATTATACTGAAAGCTAAAAAATGCAAGGAGAAGCATAAATCTTAGCTGTTAACTGACAGGAGGAATGTTTCTTTAATTCCATCAGGGCTGCAAACATAAAGCTCTCAGAAGTTCTCAAATAAGACCAAGCAAAGAGCAAGACTGTTTTCTGGCAGCTCAGTCAGCAGCAGATGGGAAAAGCACAACTTCTTTCAAAACTCAGGATGAGTCTCAAGTCAACAAGAGTTCAAAGCTGACTTGGGCTAAGCCAGGCTTACAATTTTCTTTGCATATTCTCAACTAACTACTCACTAAAAGCACAAAAGAGTGAGAGTGTAATTCTAAGAAAAGAGGTATATTTATCTAGATCAACTGAGAAATATCCTAGCCAGCAAGTTTCTGTCTTCAACTCAGCCTAATTGCTATCTAGGACAAAGGTAAAGCTGTGAGAAGGCTATACAACTAAATTGCATCAAAACATACAAACACAAAACAAATTATTTAAATCCCCCTGGCATGATGTTTTAGGAACATTCTGGCAGCACATCCAATTTTATCTGTTTTTAACTATTGTGGACAAAGAAATGTTTGTTATGCATTCAAAGCAAAAAAGAATTGCATGCACATACCTGACTATAACATCGTAAGTTGCCATTTCCCATAGATTTAGTAGCATCAAGAAAGCCCTTACAGCAACCTACCTCTTTCTCTCTTAGATGAGTCAGAATGTGAGAACATAGAGTTGCTTGTAACAGGAGAAAATTGTGCTACACTCATTGTATTAATAAAACATTGATCAAAATAAAACATCAGTAAACTTAGGAAAAAAAATAATCAGATGAATTAGAAAAACTGAAAGAGGGAAAACAGTCAAAAAGTTATTTAAATTATTTAAACTAATTCAACAAATAAATGGCCATTATTCAGAGTGTTTGTAGAAGCAACGTGGTCCTTTTTTTCTTTATTGAAAGAAAAGCTATTGGTCAATCCAGAAGAAAGGTTCAGAATTTTCAGATAAGTAAAATCTATTAAAAATGTTTGGACTGAATTCCAAACAGTGAACAAATTCAATTTGATTTATCAAAAGATTAGGCATAGGCACTTTTTTTGTTATTTTAATGTGCTTTTATTGTTTGTTTAATAAAGATTATAGTAAGACTCAGTAGTACCAACAGCCCAGCTAGAGCTTAAGAAAAATTTCCTTTTCTCCAAGAAGATGTATTACAAACAACTGCTGCTGAGTGTCAGCAGTTCTTTCACCTCCTGAGATAATTAATACAGGAAAAAAAAGATATGCTCCAGCTTTTGCTGTTTGGACTCCACAACAGCTTTTCTGTACTTCAGAAAGACATGAGCCAAATCATGCACATTGCTATGCTATAACCTTTATGCCAAAATTAAGAACTTTCTGAACAAGATACACATTCAACACATAATTAGTAAGTTAACACAACAGTCAATAAGTTAACACAGGTCAACCTACTTGACCTGTGCAGCAGCATAAACGCTCACAGAATTTTTTAAAACTCACTAATAAAAGAGAGTGAATAATCGTTCAAGGCAGAAAACATGACAAAAAATTACATTATTGATTGTTACTTATGAATATGATGAATCTCCTTTCTTCATGCTTTCCATCCTGTCACTGTTACATTTTCATGTGTATTTTCTTCAGAAAAGCTAGCTTTTACATTGAAGTTCTCTGATACTTTCACTTGCATCATTTTAAAAATATCCCTTTGGCATTATTTCATAATTTGTTCTCAATATTTGAGGATAAACCAGGAGTTAAATAAAACATTCTAAAAAAGCTCTAGCAAGAAAGTTCAACAGAAAGTCACTATCATAACCTTATCTTCTACCTCACCCAGCATAAACCTCAGATTAAAGGTGCATTTTATAGCAGTCTGAAGTAAAATTTGCAATTTCAAGAGCAGATTCAAAAGAAATGTGGCAGAGCTGACACCATGCCTTCATTAAAAACACACTCACATTTTGTTTTTTCATAATCAACATGAAGAGACAGTTACTTCCAGCTCATCTGAACTTTGTTACTATGGTATCAGGCAAAGAAATAAACCACCTCAGACAGAAACAAAACATCACAAGTTTCACAGGTATCAGGCAATACCTTGAAATCACAGCCAGAAATTACAAGCACTGCCTTTCACAGAATCACAGAATCATGAAGCTCATCTAACGTCTTTTGAAAGCACTGCTAAGTAAAGAAGCAGTCGTTTTCTGTCTTCTCATATTTACCACAGAAAGACAAAAAGGTGCTGAGCAGGCTTAGATCATTCTTTCAAAGACTCTTTCATATGCAAAAAAAAAAAAAAAAAAAAAAAAAGAAAGTCACAGTAGTCATGTCTATGCTTGTTCAGCACCATCTGAGCTAGGTCATAATCACACCACTATACCATTCTACTTCTCTTAGATTTGCTTTCCTGTTATCAGCATCTAATTCCTCACCCATGGAAATACTCTCCACTACCCGCTTCAGTTGACAAACCGGCCTTTCAGAATATCTGTAACACCAACTGCCCAGAAGTGTGCAGCAAGACTGTAACAGTGAGGTGTACCTGTATACCTATATACATCATTTGGCCATTGTGTTTGAGAATAAAGAAGACAAACATCTGAAAAAATTCACAGAAATATCTAGCAGTAATACCATATATAAGTCCTGTAGGGAAAAAGATTACATACCCACTAATTCTTATTAATTTCCAATTGCCTGAAAGAAGGTTGTCTGACTCTTCTGCTCTGTTCTGAGAAGAAAAATCTCTAGATAAGCTTCCAATTCCATCAAGGCTTCTGAACAGCCTAAACTACATATTTTCATTAATCAACAGAGAAACAACTCCACAAGATGATAACATATAATTTGTATATAGTGCAGTAAAGGCCATATTATTAAGCATTTTTTGTTTTTCATTGTATTTCATATCTCCTCTGGACAGCTGAACATCATGATAGATGAACAGACACAGGTATCTGTACAATTGTGTTATTTACCTCAGACTGTCCCCAGGTGTACAAGTACTTTGAGAGTCTATGTTTTCCAGAAAAAAGGAGCAGTTTACTTGGGTAGACTACAAGGAAATTGCTAAAGTACTGAGGGAAAAAGTCAGGAAGGCAAAAGTCCAACTTGAACTCAGATTGGCCACTGCAGTAAAAAAATAACAATAAATTCTTTTTAAACATATCAATGCTAAGAGAAGAACCAAGGAAAGCTTCCATACTTCATTTGATGCAGCAAAGAATGTGACCACTGAGGATAAGGAGAAGGCTGAGGTCTTCTTGCTGTCTTTACATCTGCCTTTAATAGGCAGATCAGTTATACTCAGGGCACTTTATGCCTTGATCTGGAAGGCTGAGATGCTACACCGAATACACCTGGTGATCCAGGTAGAGACAGAGAGCTCCTCCTCTATCTGGACTATCACAACTTCATGGGACTGAATGGGCTCCACCCTAGGGTGCTAAGGGAGCTGGCAGGGGTGATTGCTGAGCCACTCTCCGCCATCTACCAGCACTCCTGGTTATCTAAAGAAGTCCCAGAGGATTGGAGGCTTGCTGATGTGACTCCCATCTACAAGAAGGGCTGTAAGGAGGTTCAACAAGGCCATGGGCTGGGTCCTGCACTTTGACCACAATAATCCCATGCAGTGCTATAGGCTTGGGGTTGAGTGGCTGGATGACTGTGAAGAGAAAAGGGATCTGGGGGTGTCTGTTGATGCTCAGCTGAACACGAGTCAGCAGTATGGCCACTGTCTGTCTCCAACAGAGAGCTGTTGGAGAGGATCCAGAGGAGGGACACAAAGATGATCAAAGAGCTGGAGCAACTCCCCTATGAAGACAAGTTAAGGGAGCTGGGCTCAATCAGTCTGGAGAAAAGAAGGCTGCAGGATGATCTCATTGCAGCCTTCCAGTACCTAAAGGGAGCCTATAACAGCAGGACAGGGGGAAATGGTTTTAAGCTGAAGGAGGCAAGATGTAGGTTGGATGTCAGGGGGAAGTTCTTTACAGAGAGAGTGGTGAGGAGCTGGAACAGGCTGCCCAGGGAGGTTGTGGATGCCCCATCCTCAGAGGTGTTCAAGGCCAGGTTGGATGGGGCCCTGGGCAGCCTGGTCTAGTATTAAATGTGGAGGTTGGTGGCCCTGCCTTCGGTGAGGGGGTTGGAAAATCATGATCCTTGAGGTCCCTTCCAACCCGGGCCATTCTGTGATTCGCTGATTCAGGTTGCCAAGAGAGACAGCAGCATCCTAGCCTGCATTAGAAATAGTGTGGCTAGCAGGAGCAGGGAGGTAATCATCCCCCTGTACTCAGCAGTGGTGAGGCTGCACCTCAATACCATGTTCAGTTTGGGGCCTTTCACCACAAGAAGGACATTGAGGCCCTGGAATGTATCCATAGAAGGGCAACAAAACCAGTGAGGGGGCTGAAGCACAAGTCCTCTGAGCAGCAGCTGAGGGAGCTGGGATTGTTTAGTTTGGAGGAGACACAGAGGAGACCTCACTGTACTCTACAACTTCTTGAAAGGAGGTTGTGATGAGGAGGGGTTTGGCCTCTTCTCCCAGGCAACAAACAGGACCAGAGGAAATGGCCGCAAGCTGTATCAGAGGAGGTTTAGATTAGACATAAGGAAGTCTCTGCTTTGGCAGGGAGGTTGGTCGAGATGAATTCCAGACGTCCCTGCTAAACTGAAACAGGCCATGTATCTATGAATTCTTTAGATCAGTAGAGCCCTACTTGGAAATGCACACAGATCTCTCTCTACACCTGTACTGCCTCTTCATTTTTTTTTAGCTGAAACAGGAAAGCTGGAGATAAATCACGTTTCATATTTCTCTCCACATTCTCTCCCAAGGGTGCTGTTCTTTCATCTCTTAAGCAAAAGGGAGCTAGTGTGCACCAAAGATCAGTTCTTGTTTACGGTTCTCAAGGGGGAAATTTTTGTTGGGATAAATTAATTGTTACTCCAAGAACATTGGTAAAAGGAAATAGCAGTAGGTCCTAACCCCACTTTGTACTAGGGTGTCAGGTACAGATCCCAAAACTACTGTGCACTAAGACTGCCTGCAGAGGAACAAGACAGAAAAGGCACCATTAGCCTTTAATGCAACGCACAGAAAACTCACTTACATCACTTCACACTACCTAGTATCACAACGTTTTGGCATCCACTGATACAAATTCTACTGCTATAATCCATCTCAATCATGCACATAGAAAGGCATTTTGTACTGACTTATTCCATAGGCATGGTAGACATGGTGTCTGAAGCTGTTTTGACATCTCTTTCTATTAAGTGCTCATTCCAGTAACATTTGACAATTCTTCCTCAAAAACAAATTTGCAATACAAGCTAAAAGTAAGACTAATACAAAACCATCCAAGTAGTAGATACACTCTACACAATGCATTAGAACACATATTGCAAAAATCCTTTAGGTGCCAACCATGCTGATTAAATGAGGGGAAAACAAACAAACAAACAAACAAACAAAAAAAACACTCAACAATCATATCCTAAACTTTAGTATTACAATTAAAAGAAGAAAAAACAATCCAACCAATAAAAAGCAAAAAAAAACAACCTACACCATAATAGAACCTTAATATGCAAAACTAAGAACAGTACCAACAGCAGACATCTATGCCAAGGTTCTGGGTCAGTTCAGAACAGCAGTAAGCAGAGAAAGAAATGGAGGCATGAGAGTTTCACTACAGCTCATTCCTAGGTTTTCTGTATTTTGTGGCATGGGTAATTTTTTTTAAGTTACTTATTATTTGTCTAGGAAGAGAAAGAGACCAAATAAACATTATGTTTTTCATTTATGCTATCTAAAATGAACACATCAGTTAGTGCAACTGAAGAGTTCCTAACCAGATTATTGCTAGTCTACAAGTTCCTGAAAAATTTAAGTCATTGTCTTTAAGAGTTGAAAGTAAAATAGCTCTATAACATAGAAAGTTGAATAGATTTAGTTATTGTTGCTCACTTGGTTCAGGTGAAGAGTTTTGTGGGGTTTTTTAATCTGAATATCTATGTTTCTGCAGCATGCATAAAATCACAATGGAAGAAATGCATCCTCCAGCAAAGCAGTTTTCCAATATTTTTGCAGTGCTATGATTACACACAAACATCCAGATAGAGTTGGAGTACTCACTCTTCTGATCCTATAATTTCTTTTAGTATAAAGGAGCTAATTTTATTCATGGTCATTTGTAGAACAATCTAAGCTGATTTAGCAAACTCTGATTAATCAAAAATTAAATTATTCTGAAGGGAAAAAGAATATACAGTGTGCAGAGCCTGTTCCTACACTGCAGCAATTGCATCTCTAAGTCAGGAAACACTGTTTCAGAAACAGAAGGTAGGTACTAAGTCATTCACTGAGAATACTCTGATTATTATAGTATTCAGTATTAATGAAGTGTTTGACAGCACTTTCGTTCCTTAACCAATGAGACTGTCAGCAAAAGAAAATGTAATAAATAGAACACTGGTAGTGTTTGTACCACAAATTCAAAAGTTTCTTTAAAAAAACAAAAACAAAAAACAAGGAAACAAAAACTACTTCATATTTATTTGGCACTGCTGCCTTATGTTGCTGGCTTGGATAATTCAGACCTTACAGATTTCAAAACACCACGCATGGAGAAGTTTTTTGTTTGGTTGGTTGGTTTTTTTTTTGTTTTTTTTTTTCTCCTATTGGAGACATCATACAGATGATGCATTTGGAAGGTGTAAGAACCAGAAAATGACACATTCTTAATCCCTTTTCTGATGTCTCCCAACTGCTGATCCTTCTTTGGCAAATATTATCTTCAGCAAAGCCTTTGACACTGTCTCCCATGCTATCCTCCTGCAAAAGCTGGCAGCCCGTGGCTTGGATGGGTACACTCTCGGCTGGGTAAGGAGCTGGCTGGAGGGCTAGGCCCAGAGAGTGGTGGTAAATGGAGTCAAATCCAGTTGGAGACCAGTCACGAGTGGAGTCCCCCAGGGGTCGGTACTGGGGCCTGTCCTTTTCAACATCTTTCTTGATGACTTGGACGAGGGCATTGAGTGCACCCTCAGTAAGTTCGCAGACGACACCAAATGGGCAGGGAGTGCCGATCTGCCTGAGGGTAGCGAGGCCCTACAGAGGGATCTGGATAGGCTGGAGAGCTGGGCCGAAGCCAACGGGATGAGGTTTAACAAGACCAGATGCCGGGTCCTGCACTTTGGCCACAACAACCCCAGGCAGCGCTATAGGCTTGGGGCGGAGTGGCTGGAGGACTGTGTTGAAACGGACCTGGGGGTACTGATTGATGCTCAGCTGAACATGAGCCAACAGTGTGCCCAGATGGCCAAGAAGGCCAACGACATTCTGGCTTGCATCAAAAACAGTGTTACTAGCAGGAACAGGGAGGTCATTGTCCCCCTGTACTCCGAACTGGTGAGGCCGCACCTCGAGTACTGTGTTCAGTTTTGGTCCCCTCACTGCAAGAAAGACATTGAGGCCCTGGAACGTGTTCAGAGGAGGGCTACGAAGCTGGTGAGGGGTCTGGAGCAGGCTCAGGGGAGACCTCATTGCTCTCTATAACTTCCTGAAGGGAGGTTGTAGTGAGCTGGGGGTTAGCCTCTTCTCTTGTATAATTAGTGATAGAACTAGAGGGAATGGATTTAAGCTGCGCCAGGGGAGATTCAGGCTGGACATTAGGAAATATTACTTCTCGGAAAGGGTGGTCAGGCACTGGAATGCACTGCCCATGGAGGTGGTGGAGTCACCGACCATGGGAGTGTTCAAGAAACATTTGGATGTTGTGTTGAGGAATATGGTTTAGCTGGGAAGTATTGGTAATGGTTGGACTAGATGATCTTCTAGGTCTTTTCCAACCTTGATAATTCTGTGATTCTGTTTGACTTTTTATCTCTGATCTAAAAAACCTTAAAAAAATACACTCCAAAATTAACTGGTGCAGTAAGTTCTCAGTGATACTCCTGGACTTTCAGATACTATGGCTTTACACCCGGTGCATATGTGAACACTAAATATTATGGACAAGGTTTAATCTCTTTAAGATATCTGGTTGTCTTTGTCACTTTGAACAGTGGCGGATCAGAATAATGCTCAAAATTTTTCTCCTATGTGTTACAGAGCTTTAACTACTAAATACTTATTAGATAGGTTGCCTGTCCCTCCTAATGCATCCTACATTTCCTCATGTAATTGAGAAATCAAATGTATAAGGCCTTGCTTTATCCCAGAAGAGCTAAGGACAACCTTAAGATATTGGATGCTCAAGATATTAGTATTTATTACCATATCATCAGTGAATAATAGAAGAGAAAAAAAAAAGGAAAATACAGTCTGCTAAATCACACATGCACAAAAACCTCAATATGGTAATAAGCTCTAAGTAACTAGACCTCACTTCCCTTGCAGCTTATTTTTTACTGCGGGGAAATAGTTGTCCATCTATTTGGAATTATTTAAAAGCTTTGGGCCAAAAGTATTCCACAGCCAAACTCCTTCAAGTTTTTATATAACATGCACAAGTAGCAATTGTCTCTTTGGTCTTTACAAACAAGTCTGGCTAGAAAATGAAGAAAAATGATTTGAATGAAAAATGAAGAAAATTAGTTCCTGGCAAAGATTTTACACACATGAGATATAGTTTATTTTGATAAAATTAAATTTTAAAGATCACCTCTTTCCAAAAATGACTTGGTTCCTACAGAGGTAGCAGACCTACAGGTATGTGAAATGTCCTTGAAAGGACAAGACGCATGGATAGAAGTAGTGATGCCATCTGTACACTACACAAGACACAGTAAAAGTCTTCCAGTTTTGTTCTGTATTTTAGTACAGGCACTATAAATAAATGTATGCAGAATATTAAGCCTACCTTATTATTCTGCATGATAATACTATCAAATATTAAGCCAAATTATTGAAGCAGAGGAACAACATTTTCTCCAATCATATATTTTCCATATTTTGTTTAGCTTCTTCTGGAAATGCTCCTTCTAACCATGCTCCTTCAAAACTAACCAAGTCTGATGGCATTATGTGTGAAGATGCTTGATGAAGTCAGACTTCCAGTTTTATCTTTCCACAGTGCTTGGGCAGCAGTTGCACGAACACAGAAATAAAGTATAGCGAATTACAGGACAATACCACACTGTTCGGAGAACCATCTACAAGCAATCTGTTTTGCTCTTCCCTCCTCTCCACAAAAGTTTGTTGTCTCTAAGCCCAGAACTACTGCATACTTCCTAAGGCTTTCTAAGGGCCCGAACTTAGTGTCTAGAGATTCACAACATTTGTGCATCCTATCCATCTTCTGAACAGTCTGCAAAGTGAAGACACCTTTAACAGAAAAACCTCAACGTGCTTTGCTCTCTCTACCAGTTGTGACAATTGTCAGTTTCTATTCAAAAACTGATATAGCCAGTTAGCCCAGCTGTTAACTCAGTGTAAAACAGATATCTAGACTAACAGAAATACAGATTCTCACAACTGATTTCACAGTTTAAGCAGCAACCTTATCTTGTCTTTCCACCCTTTTGACCCAGTGACCCCTGAATTTAGACAAACTGTTTAAGTGGTCCTCCAGCAGTACTACCTGCAATACCAGGGGAGCACTGCATACTGACAAACTAGCACAGAGAAGAGGATATCCAATGACTCAAAATCACATCCCTAGAGAACAGCTTTTCGCAGATGTTGGATGTTGGAATCCCACTGCAGGGATTACAGGCTGTGGGACATTCACGGTCCTAAATTGTCTTTATCTGAACTGTACTGCATCTATCTTTAAAAAACAAAACAAAACACACATTAGAATACAGTGTTCATAATACCGTGTGCTATGAAGTGCACAGAGCAATTGTGGGACAGAGGACAGATTTCTCTCCTATAACTTGTTGCATCACACTCTTGTTGCTTTACAGTTAGGACATTGAAAAGGCACTGTACTATAAATTTGACAAGTAATCTGTGGTGCAGCACATGGACTTTAAAAGTAAATAATAGTTTGAAACCCAAAAACCTCTCTACTGCCATTTGTTCACTCCAACAACTATTCATGTGGTTCATGCAGTCAGCAGCACATTATAAAAATATATGAGGATAAGAAAGCTAACAGTATCACCCAAATAGCCCATGAGTATTTCTTATATAGTGACAAAGCACATTTATAAATAAAAATTCATTTCATTGGATTAAGCATGATCTTAAACTAGGTCAAAAACCTATTCACACTGACACAAAAGCAATTTTCAAAAGATGGAAATGTCATTGCCTATCTTGATTTGGGTATGTCCAGGCAAAGCTCTGTGTGTAAACAGGTACCAAGAGCTCTCAGCAATCAGGTAGCAGCAGTGATATATTTCAGCAGAAGGATGAAAAAAAGTTAAGCTAATACATTTCAAGTTGTACATATTTGATATTATCACTTGTGTTTAAGTGACAGTATGATATATAATGTTTCCATCAGTTTTGGTCTTCACTACTTGAGGGAAAGGACATTTATTATATGTTTATACTTATAAACATATGAGCAAACGTACGTAAGCAAACACATACAAACAAGAAGCAAAAAGAGTTTAAACTCCCAGATTCTTCCCTATTATTTTTAGTACCCCTTACTGCTCTCCTCTAAATTGTATTTTGCAATTCTTCCCTCTATTGTTGTTTCATTCTTCTACCACCTATTCTTTGTTTTCTTACAATATATTTGGGTTCTAAGAATAGCAACAACCACTTTATATTATAGAAAATATTTATAGAAATTATGTCAAACAGGAGCAAGCAATTAATCAGTTTAGACACTTTTCAAAAGCAACAGAGATGCAAGCAGAAATAGTCAGCATATGCTTCCAGTATAACATGAAAAATACAATGAGGGAGTGCCTAATTCCACCTTACGCACAATTCACCTGCAAAAAGACATACTGGGTAGGACAAGGAGAAGCAACTGCAAAACATTTAAGTTATTCATTAACAGACATTTTTCTAAGCATGTGTACCAGCTGGAGAATTTCAGGAAAATTTCAGAAAAGTTGAAAAGAGTGCAAGCTAAAGTTTTCAAAATCACTTACTTCACACTGATTATAACAACTCAGAATATTGCAATCAAGCAAAGAAAATGAAATCTACCAATTTTTGTTTTCCTATTTCTTTCAGGAGAAGGATAATGTATGCATTCTTCTGCAGATCCCTAGTTCTAGGTTAGGCTAATTACACATTCATTAGCTAAAAATTTTCATACAAAACAAAAACTTTAAGAATGGTAAATACTATAGCAGTTAAGTGTATTCCAGTACATTCAAGTAGTAACTGCACACAGAAATTACATGCATTAGATGACTTCATTAGACATACTTGAAAGATAATATGATTGTTGTAACTGACTTTTTTCATGCTTCAGTGAATGCCAATTTGGCACTAAGAGAACTTCTTGATTTTAATAGTTGCACATTTTGATAATTTGAAATCAAGAACTTTAAGACCATTTATCAATGGTTTTAATAAAATATGAAGGGCTATATCAGGATGATTTATGTATAATGTAAATTACATTTTAGTTATATCTACAACACAAGGTAGATCTTTTTATTCAATAACAAGTACATTCTGGACAACTGCACTACCCACTTATCACAGCCTTAGCCCAGAACAAGTCATTTAAAAAAGTAATAAAAAACAAATCAGTCTGTTTCTTTCTCTCACACTACAGGAGGAAAAGTAATCAATTAACCAAAATAATAATAATAGACAAAAAACAAGAAAATACACAAAAGTACTGTACATAGCATCTGTAAAATAGGGATGATGTTTATGTACTTTATATTGATTTTACTAGAAAGTTCTGTCAGCAGAATTTACCATACCTCCTTACTACTAGTCATTCAAGAAACACGCAAAAAGAAAGGGAAATACCGTGTATACTGTATTATTCAGATCCAAACCTTACCTAGTTTTTATAAGATAATGAGGAATAATGTAATAATGACAAGATGTAACATCTAATGACACAGCTAAATCCTTCATCTGAATTCTAGTCACCCAGCTGAAGCCTTGAACTTTTGCTTTGCTTACAAACAATCTTGACAAGTCCTACAGGCAGCAAACTGTCCTTCAATTTCAGGTTTGGGAGGGAACCTAGCAAAGTCCGCAGTGGACAATACAATGCTAAATTCAGTCTCAGAACTATCAGTTGCAGCTAAAAACAGACAAACATGCAAAAAAAAAAAAAAAAGCTCCTGAAGCAAACTCAATGCACACGTGGGCATTGAGCATACATGGGCATTTAAGCTCTGGGTGTCCAAACTTTCGATTTGCCTGTGCTGTACTGAGTGAAGAGGAATTCACATGGGCTTCATATGAAATACGTAAAATAGTTAATGTATATAACTAACAATGTATTTATTTTTTAATATTTGCTACTTGAAAAGAAGGCAACAAAAAATACAAAATTTGTGAGATATTTAACCCTGTTTTTTGCGAAACTAATGCATCAACATCTGGCTTGATCAACATCTGGCTGCAATTCATCATGAGTTCTTAAGGCAGTAGTCAAATTTTAGTCTTCCTGTGTTTCATCCTTTAAAACAGTTCTTTTTAAATGTATGCTCTGCCAAAAAAGTGATGACGTGAATAAGGAGTGATTATGAAGTGAGGTATATTTTTCTCTGTTGAGAAGTCATACAAAAGTCTACTAAAGAGAAATGATCAAATTTTTGTGTTGAATGCCTGATTGCAACTCTATACATTCCATCTGAAAAACTCACAGGTTTTATTTGTGTTGACTGAAAATGGAGTTGGAAAAATATATAAAACAAACAAACATTTGTTTTATATATCTTGAAATGTATTCTCAATTTTTTTTTGTCAAAATGGAAAGCAAAGCTGCATATTTTTCACTGCTCACAGGACTGTGTTTAGCCAATGCACCCAAATGAATATAATTATCTGCCATAAATTGAGCTTGACATAATTTATGTCTCTTTTTGAACAGTTATGGTTTGAAACACAGTACAAATAAGCAGATTTTCACCTTGAAGATGCATATGTAACTCATTTAAACAAGCAAATCCACCAGAAAAAAATATTGCACATTTAACACTTCTTGTCAGCTTTTTGAAACGTTGAAAATTACAAAATTTGTCAGCACTGCATAAGTAATTTGGATATTTCTTTCTGCAGTGAATACATTAACTCATTAAATTATTTTATGGAATAACATGTGCCCAAGTTTAATAACTAAGTAAGAAAACTTATATGTCTGCTTCATAAAAAAAAACAACACGTAGCTTCACAGGCATATGCATGTCTTCATAATAATATTAAAAGCTCCTGCGGGGCCTCATTACTTCATTTCCAGAGCTGTACACAACCCATAGGTTGGACACACGTTACTTAAGTACTCACAAGTCTTGCTGCTGAGAATTAAGTGTAACACTTCTACTTGCTAACTTTACTTGTTAGTCTAACAGAGACTTATTTTATGCTGTGCTTCCACAAAGTTAAGAGTTGGAAAAACGTATTCCACACTCATATTACTTAAAACTATAAACAAAATCAGTTGAAAGAAAAAATAATTTGTTCATGAGTTAGTTGTTCAGCAGCTGAATAGCCTTGCAGGTGAAGTGATAGCTGTCAATTTACTTTTCTACGTTGTTGGACATAATATCAGTTTCTTTAAATTGATGAAACTCATTGCAACCAATTTTCAGCTCCCATCAGTCATATCTGGAAACTCACTAGTATGCTGCTGGGTGCTGGAGTGTAACAAATACCTTGACATAGTTCAGTAAATATTTTCACTCCCTGGCAAGTGAAAAACCAGTCAAGCTATCAGTACAAGTTCAATGAAACTAGGTCTTTGGATATGATTAAAAAATATTTTCTGGAACAAACTGATTTTATTAGCACATAACATGCTTTTAAGTTCTGTTTTCATATGCGTGTCAATTCTTTTGCAGAGTAAGTAGGATAAATGTTTTAGAGTTTTCGATTTTTTTTTTTTTTTTTAATCCCTTGCCCAAGCAAGAGGTCTGGTTTATTCATTATTTTCTGATGATCTGTTTTTGATTAAAAGACATCAGCTACTAATGCACATCAGCAGCCCCTCCTGGATAAGTAAGCTGCAAATATCAACTGAAGTTTCCCTTAAGACTGTTGCAAAAAAAAGTAAAGAGTAGAGAGAAAACAAAGGAAGGAATTTGTGAAGATTCTGCTTAAGTGTTCACAGGTGAATCTCTTCCATAGCAAAAAGAAAGCCTAGCATGCAGACAGAGAAGTGACATGATCAGAAGAAAATGCTATGAAAAATGTTGTCAGCAGTACAACACTTCTGAATAGATCAGGCCTCAGAACACTGGAGGCAGAGGCTGCAGAAATGAGGCAAAATAACTTGATTGGAATCTTAAATACTAAGCTAAGAAGAGAAAGTTCTTGGGACCCAGAAAGATAAAATGAGAATGGTGAAACATCAGAGCATCTATCAAATTTTATGATTTTGCCAGATTTCAGAAAAGTCTATGGTGCTTACCAGGACCCTTGTAGGCTTTATACTGGATCTCACTAAGATTTTTGGAGGCAACACAAGCCAGGGGGTGGCAGACAACCCAATTCTGCCAGCCCAGCATTGATGCATCTATATGCACCTCAGTAAAGGGACACTATGGACCTTGTTTAAGATTACTCAAAGCTATCTCTGTCACTAAAAATGTTCAAAAAAAAAAAAAAAAGACGTGAATTCACAACATATTAAATGCAGCACTAGAAATTACACTCAACTATGAAGATACTCAGCTACTCAGCAGCTCCAAGATTCCATCTAGCTAGTGACTTTGCTAACCAGCCCACCTCCCAGCAGCTCTATATTACGAGAAACACTTAGAGCTGTCTTTGAAAAAAGGGAGCACAGAAACAGATATCCTACTACTCCAAACACTTGCTTTTGATACCCTGTCCTATTTCTACATAAGGAAAAACCCACAGCTGTCTGCAATGAGGCACAAAAATAAAGTAGATTTCTGCTTAGCTTCAATTCCACATTGAAACTTATGAGATTGGTAATCACATATTTTCAATTAACATATAATCTCATTTTTTTAAAAAACAGGTGCCTTTCCTTGTTTTCAGATGTCTTAAATCAGTTTTAATTACTATTATATGATTTAACAGATACCAAACAGTAGTACATTTATAAGGTTGATGTTACCTTACAAATGTTGAAAAGTTTTAACCACTGACTCCCCTCAGATTCCTTCATGGTTTGCATAAAGGTGAAAAACTTAAGGATCACTTACTGCCCCCACTCTACCAG
Source organism: Perdix hodgsoniae (assembly GCA_035772895.1). NCBI lineage: Eukaryota > Metazoa > Chordata > Aves > Galliformes > Phasianidae > Perdix > Perdix hodgsoniae. The sequence continues at coordinate 1,283,551 of JAPSGF010000071.1, forward strand.
CACTGGCATCCATGCCTAAATAGATATGCTGTGAGGAAAGGAAAAGAATTTTATTGTCTAGAAATTAGGCCTTTAAATGGATTGATGGATTAATATTTTCATTTATAAGTGATGATTTGGTAGCTCACACACATCATCTATAGAGGGAGGTTAATTAGAAAAGCTTCATGCCCAAAGAGAGCACACAAAAATCTCTGCATACTTCTCTAAATATACTCTAATTGAAATTTTCAACAAAGTTCTTAACTTAGTATCTATTGTTCCACCTTGCTCTATTTTTGGTATAGCTAATAGGCTTAAGTAATATGTTGTACATGCAACTGACAAGTTAAATCCTAAAGCATATAATTTTTTTTTTCCTTTGATAAGAACTGTAAACCATAACTGCCAGCACTAAAATATACAGTAATGGTGCTTTCAGTTACCTAATCCCTGTACTGGAGGATTATTTTTCCTGCTCTCCTGGTGGCAGTGAAATCCTTGTCCAGTACATTAAAAACACTGACTATTAATAAAAACTAGTTCATGCTTTTGATTTTACAGTTGTTTAATATAGTACAAATATCAATATTGTGCAGCTACAACAAACACACAAGTAGCTCAAAGTACATTAGAAACACAAATGTGTATAATTATTCTTTAACAAGCTTATTGATTGCAGCAGATAGATTCAGCTAATTGCCACAAGGAAGCCCATGGAAGAGAAGAAAATAAAATACATACCTCAAAATTCTTCTGCTTTTAATGCTAGTGTATAGAAATTCAACATTACAAACTGTTTCAGATTAATGTGTCTCCATCCACTTAAGAAAAACACATTTCTACCCAAGACAACCTTAGCAGTCATTCTAAAAATGAGATGAAAACCCACCTCAGCGTTCTTGCAACAGGTGCAAAGGACTGAACCCCAGTTAGTGTAGATCTCAGCCCCTGTGAAAACACTAAGAGCCTACAAGAAAGATTCCCTGCAGCTCATCTACTTCACCAAGGTTCTGTAGAGATTTCCCCCTACATAGGACCCCAAACTGCTTATTTTAAAATTGGCAATGGATAAATCTAAGTAGGTTATCTGCAATAACACAGATCTCATTTACACAGCTAGGAATGATACGTGTGTTTTGATATCAACACACTAGAAAGGAAGTGAGCTTTTAGAACCTCATGTCATGAATTCAGGGATAGAAGTAACACTCTACGGTGAACATAGCTTACATGGAGAGTAAATACGAGCTAAAAAGTAATAAATACATCATGGAAGACAGAGTGAAACAAAAAAAAAAGTAGAGCATCTTAAAATTTAGAATTTCCTCTTCTTTTTGTGGGTAGATATTTGGGACCCACTCTGAATATCCGTAAGTCTCATTTTTTCCCCTTTCTCTGAATAAGGAGCTCTTAGCCAATACTATGACCAGGTAGCAAACAGACACTAAGTACTGTAACAGCACACTTTCCAGTAGTTATCATGTAGTCTAAGGACTGTGCAAAACAGTGGGCGTGTGTTCAGAAATCCTTGACAAATCTCATTTCTGTTCTTCGTTTTCAGCCTTTTTTGTTGCATCCATATTTTGACAATACACAATAGTAACAACATGTAACAGCTTAATTTTAAATAATTGGAAACACTCCTTTTGTTTATCTTAATTAAGTTACCAAACTACCAGCACCACCTGTGTATCTTGTAAAATTTAACTCTAACACTTATTTTTCTTCATAACTCATTTTAACACTGCTCTTTATAAAAAAGAAAGTTCTTCAATGTTAAATTCCTTCTTCAGACAACTTTCTTTTCCAGCCTGCTCCATAGAAAAATATGTTTTCCAAGTACTTTTTCCATTCAACAGTTCTCTTACCCATAAGCACATAATCCATCTAAATCTATAATTTCACTTACCAAGCATTAAACCTTGAGAACACACAGATTAATTGTAAGAAATCCCTTAAGATGACAACTGGCTCAGCCCTTGGCCCAACATTCACAAAGCAGCTGTGAAATGAGGCTAATGAACCTCTCTTAAGGGGGCATTCAGCTTTTTATATTGATCATACAGAAGAAGCTTAGCCTGAGGGTGCAGTCCTCCCAGGTGCTTTATATCACATTGTGCTTGGTCAAACTTTTCTAATTCCCCTACCAGGCTGTATAGGAATACCTAGCACAGAAGTGTTTGAATTACTGACAGGTACTTTCAATTAACTTCAAGAGGCACAGAATTACACTTGTAAGAACTTACTGCCTTGCGTTTTTATTCCCTTCCCATTCTTTTCAACCTCCATTTTGACTTTGATTGAACTACACAGCCTGAAAAGGAGCATGCTATCACTGGGCAACTTAAGCTCTGTGCTAGTGAAAGCGAGTTTTAGGGTATATTTGCCAAGCTTATCAGAGAATTTCCACAGGGGGGGTTTTTTGGTTTCTGAAGACTAAGGAAGGCCCATAGCCCAACTGAGAGTAATCTTGGAGAGAACTGAAACCACTACCAGTAAAGACTACCCTGAACATTCCATTCTTTGTTTCAAGGCTATACAGAGTGCCTGCCTTTCCAAGGTGTCACTGCTGTCATTTAGCTAGCAAATGATTAATCCGTGGTTTAATAAAACCGAAGCTCTGCTCCTAAAACATCTAAAATACATCAGACATCCTAATGTTTCTATCCTATTCAGAATCCTCATACAAACTGGAATTCAAAGTGTAGGAGGAAAAAAATGCAAACAAAGAGAAGGAGAAAATCTAATAATGTTTAAATTATGATTAAATCACATAAACAGTTATATTGAAAGGCAACACTGGCTTCCAGTCACTAAGTTACTGTGTAGCTCTGTAACCCAATAAAGTTCTTGTCACCACTAATAACAGACCACAGGCTTTGTACCAGCTCTGCAACGCCTCAAGACAGGGCTTGTCAGCTTTTGTAGATACACCATTTAGACTTGCCTGCAGTTCTACTTTTAGCATAATAAACCACAACAACAATGGATTAATTACCAAATAATTGTTAACCTGGCCAGATTTGACTTAGCTGTGCACAGTGGCGTGGTATAAACTCCACTGTTCCCAGAATTTTGAAGTATTTTTACAACTAATGGATAGTAGTAGTGACTTACTATTCTACTTATAGCAATCTGTGAAGCTTGAACAAAAACACTGCATGCGAGTGCAAGCATAGGATAATGGCAGACACACTAAAGTACAAAGACCTACAATTGCAGAAAAATATTCAGTGGTCAGTTATTGATCACTAAAGGATTCAACCATGGGTGGTGGATCATAACAAAAAACATGCAAAACAAACACCCAACGCCTGTAAAACAAACCATTAATGAAGTAATGTGGGACAGTAAACCAATGAAGAAAAGGTGTAGAGAATGTTAAAACAATGTATTGAATCAGCCTCAAGGGAATTCCAGAGTGAGGGGAAATTCATCATTTACAACAAGCTCACCAGTAAAGTACTGGGGATGTCAGTGATTCCTTGTAACCCACTCTTACCTCCATTCCTCCTTTAGCATCACTGAAGCTGTTAAAGCCCAGAGACACTGGAAGGGGAGGGACCAGATACTATATCATTTTAACTCTCATATTAGTGAGACTTTCTCTGTAATACTGTTATTCTACTTTTATTTTGTATGTAATAATTAAAGCTAAAATAACAATGATTCTTTGAAAACACTGTGCACATCTCAGTTTGACAATAAATTCCTTATTTTGTGCATCACAAGGTGTTTTATTGGAATGCATAAAGAACTAAAACTGCAATGCAAAACTCACAAGCAACAAATTGGTGGAGATAACTTCGACTTAGATGCAAAAACTACTAGCAACCCTAACAATATCTCAGTGTTTCCAAAAGCAAGGTAAGTTTCTTACTCCTCTACCTTTTTTAATAATTCTATTATTACACAAACGAGAACAGCATTCCCAACTGAGTTCTACTGCCCACCCATACGCTAAATGATCAGTTAATCTCTATAAAGCCCTCTGCTATGTATTTTCTTACAGTATTTGCCTCTTTGGCTTGCATTTGCCCTAAATCAGAGCCATAGGCTAAAACAGCATCATATTTTCTAGATACTTCAGACCAAATCAAGGATGTGTAGGGTGAGAACAATGAATGCTTCAGTCCCAATGAAATGCCCTGGGGAAAAAAAATTATCTGTTTCACACAGTGAATACATTCCAGTGTCAGGATAGCTGTCAGCAACCATGAATCCAGGCATCTATGATCAATATCAGCATTACACAGATGTTCTGAGAAACACCGCCCTTATCTAAGTGTAGTGGAAGAAATTTAAAATTAAACAAAATTTTCATATTTGTTTTAAACTCCATTTATACAGATTTTTGTAGCATTATTCCAAATCTAGTCACATCTTGAATAAGTGTGGTGAATCACAGAGAGTACAATGTACAGTGTAACTCATTTCTGCTCATTGGGTACTCACTGTAGGGATAAACTGAAGCCATCTGTTTACTATTCTTGCCATCATGAGACCACATACTGGCCTTATTGTTTTCTATGTGCAAAAGCACAAAATTACCTGACTAAATGCATCACCAGGTTCTGCTCAGTAGAAGATCGAGCAAACAGGCACTGAAATTCTGTTACAAAAGGGCATGTCTGAGATCAGCATTGGAACAACATGAGCATGGCCACGCAGTCTGCCTCCTACCTGGCACATGCAATAAAAAGACCCCTCATTTTTCACCATTGTCTTAATCTTCACAAGCATAATTACAGCATGCTTCAGTAATGGTAAATACAAATTACACACTGTTCTGCAAGACAAAAATAAGCTGTTTTTTATGTTTTAACCAAAAAAAAAAAAAAATTGGAATAACAAGGTATTTATTGCAGCCTAAATATTAGCATTATATAATGCTGTTTAAAGTACCAGCACAGAAATTTTATGTTCTGCAGCTCAGCATCCTAACAAACATCTTAGGAAACTCTGTTGGAGACAAAGAAAAAAATATATTTTTTCTTTGTTACAGTATTCTCTTAACACTGTGGCTGATCAGCCTTAAATGGATAGAGGAATTCATTTAAATGACACCTGTCTGATAGAATTTCTCATTATACATATAATAACTTAATTATTTCAGTAGACTATTTTACATTTTCTTGCTTAATTACCAACTTCTATGCTGTATAATAGAAACTATATTAAAGAAAAAATGTCAAGCTATCTGAAATTACGAAATTACCATGTTAAAAATAGGAGACCTTTTGTACTCAAATTTTGCACAAGCAGCCTGTTGCTTAACAGTTTTCGTTTGTTTGTTTGCTTTTTAATGTAGCACGTTTGCTATCGTAGACCAGCTAACAAGTAAGAAACTTCTGAATTTGAAACTTAAGAGTGTCACGCTTCCTTCCAGAAATATTTAAATGGAGATTTGCCACAGTTTACAGTCTATAAACTAAATCCCAAGTAGTCCTACCTAATCCTTTTTTTTTTTTTTTTCCCCTCCCTATAGCAAGCAAAACAAGTTTCAATCTATTTGTATATATTGTTTATCACAACAAATAGAATTCATAACAATGCACAGAGCAAGAAAAATACATTTTACACTAGTTTTATACATTCATTCTCATTGAGACAGGAAGTCATTTATTCTGCCTTATAGAAAATTTAATCCTTTTTACTATTCTGATCCAACAGGATTTAAGGACGTGCAACCTCTCACAGGGAAGGTTCTAAATGCATTCCAAGAAAAAGCCCATCTTAACCAACTTTGCAACCCCAGCAGGGCTCCACTTCTGGAATGATTTTATCTGCTATTTTTAGAATTGGTAATAACTCATTATCACATACTAATTTCCAAAAATTGGCAAAGAAAATTGTATAGAATATTCTGCTAAAAATCCCTTCCCATTATCTTCTACTCACGTGAAAAAGTGGGACTGTTTAGCATGAAGGGCATAATTTCTTTTTAATCATCCATTTGAACTTTCAAAATGATGAGAGCTGCTCTGAAGGTAATGCCTCCTATTTTAGCACATTGGCCCACTACATCAGAGGCAGATATGGTGCCATGGCATTCCACCAATATTCCCTTACATTTTTTTTTGCTATACAATAGATGGAGTCTGATAGAATGGTGTCTGACAGGAAAGTGTGTATGAAGGAAAGGTGTGTTGATGAGTTCCTCCATGTGAAAAAATGGCAATGACATTCATTGACACTTGCTGAATATTTCTGGAGATGAAACAGTGGGTGTGAGCATAGAGAGGCAGTGGGTGGTGCATTACAGCAGCAGTGACAGCAAAGTAAAAGAGAAGACATATTCTAGACAGCCATGCACAGCTGTGACACCACAAAATGAAGATCCTCTCAATCAAGCTTATCTCTGCAATGTTGGTGACTGTGTTGAAAAATAGTGTTTTGTAGCTGAGAATTTACTGTACCAAATAGTTTTACTGTGCTCTTTGTATCTGCTTTTGAGGCAAAAAGTAGGAAGCATTACCTTTGGAGCAAGCTACATACATGCGCTTTCTTTGGTCACGGTATACTAACTCCTCCTTTCTCTATATACTCAGTACTTTTCAAGTTTTGTAGAAAGTAGAGAAACAGCAAGGGAAATCATGCTTCCAAACACATGCACACCCTTTGCTAGCACCTGCAGTCTGCGGCGCTGGCTGTAATTCAAGTGAACCATTCACTGTGTACCTCCTGTTTCAAAGCTGTAGCAGCATTAGTTTATTTACTCTTGCACATAGGTTTAGACAATAGTCTATTTGAATGCGGTATTTGGCTTTGTATTCAGTTTCCTTCATCCTCACATTTAATTTTTCCTCATATCCATCTCACTAAGGAACAGGTATTTATTAGGCATAGGTTACCTCACAGAGAGGGGGGTGGAGAACAGTCCAACTGGTTCTAGGTGCTTTTTTGAACTGAGCATCAGAAAAAAGAGGATGAAGATGAAAATATGAGAAAAATCATAGTAAATTTCCTAGTGTAACTTCAATAAATTGGCAGGTGCTTAATTGCTTAAAAAGAATTATGAAGTGACAGACAGCAGGTTTATGCTAGATTTTCCCAGCATGGCATGGAATTCTGAAGAACACCTTGATCAAATGGCTTGTGTCAAGGAGGCCAGCATTAAAAGGGAAAGTGTTAATGGCTGAGCAGATGTAACAGAAATACACAATCTCTGCTCTTTCGAAATGCATTTTGTTGTGGCAGATGGATGCTGTTGTACCTGCATCCCTTAAAGGTGTTTGCAGCACCCTATTTGCTATTGGGGAGGCAGCTGTGTGAAGAAAGAATGAGGAAGGAGGGCAGAAGAAAACCCTGTCAACATGCAACAGGCTTGTGTTCAGTTGCTTGACTTCGAAACCATGCTGTGTTTGCACTAATCTATAAAAGGTTAGGAACTGAAATATAGAAGTGACACATTTCCAGCCATTCATTCATCAATTGCTAAACAGCTCATATGAAAGGGACTCAAAACATACTGTTCACATTGCACCATACTTAAATTCTTTCAGAATTTGAGATAAGTTTGCTTCTTTTGAGAAAAATCTGCTTGGCTAAGTAGACTTATCATTCCCACCTTGCTGCTTTATTTACTTATCAAATGAAAAGTACTACTTTTTACACTGAAAGCCAAAAAACAAAGCATAAAAGATATTTACATAATATTTTACATAACAAGCTCCTTTTGAGAAATGAGAATATTAAAATTTCAAAAGTACAGTCACAGCAAGTGGTAGGCAAGCAACGAAGATAAATCAAATCCTATTTCTTGCCATGCTGTGAAAAGACGGCTGGCTTTTAATCATCCTGATGTGCCATATGTAAATTCCATCAAAGAAGAAGTTTGGTAAATGTTATATTTCATAACCACAGGGAAGGAAGCTATTTATAAACATCAATTAAATTATATAATATAGTCTAAATCCATTAATAACAAAGCTATTAATCTAGGTAGACATTACTCTCACTCTTGGATAGGTTTTCTTTTATTGTTGTTTTTTTTTTCTTCTTTTATTGTCTTCCCCCCCCCATGCATATTTAACAAAGAAAACAACCTGTTTTTAACACAAGGTCACTCTGACCCATCATGTGTACTTTCTGTGGTAGCAGAAATCTAATTGTTCCAGGAAAAAAAAAAAAAAACAACACACAAAGCACTCACAAATCTAAAAATCAGTCAGCATCTAAGATTTTTTTTGTGGTCAGAAATCTTTAAAAGAGTAAAGAGCAAAGCATGTATTATAGATACACAATATATAACCATTTGTGTGCATATAATGATTAAATGCTAATTCAAAGTGTACTTTGCTCTTCCTGGGAAATATTTGGAGATACAGTTGTCACCAACAGAACAGTGAAGCTTAATAGCATAGGAAATATATTTGCAAACCTACAAAGTAATAAAGAACCAATAATAATCGTAATACTATTATACTGCAATTATACATCTTGCATTAGAAGTTAACACATTTGAAAACACTACAAATTGTCATGCTTCACAATATTTCTAAGAAGTTTGCAGTCATCTAAGTAAAATAAGTACAGTTTAACGTCTCAAATGACTATGGCAAATTAAGAATAAATCTTTAAGCCCTGAATACTAGGCTAGCACTTAAAATTCCTTCTTAAACAGAAAAGATGCTAAACATAGTAGGTTTCAAGTGGAGGTTTTATAGCCAAGCAAAAGGGATGGCTAATGATAGCTAGGAAAAGTCTTCTTGCAGTAATAGAATTGACAGGTTACCCCACAGATGCTAAAGGGAACAGAGAAGTACAGTAGTACAGAAGTACAGTATGATTCTATATTAAGGGAGGTATTATTTTTTTCTTTTTCCCCCTCAATAGACATCAGGTTTTAGAAATACAGTTATTAAAAGCCCACAGGAAAGCAAACCCTATCAAAACAAGAAATAAACACACACCAAAAAGCCACAGAGAAAAACACTTTCAAGGTATTCTGTACTACGCTTTTCTTTTGTTTCTATTCTGATTTGACTATTAAGTTAAATCTAGATCACAATCTGAGGAAAAAAAGTAAAATTCCAGCAGCTTGTTTTCTGTGACACAGGAATGAATGCTTTCAGCTACATATTCCAATCCAAAGATTTTATTCTAACGAGCTTTGTGAAGGGAGAAAAAATAGCTCCATATTTTCAGCACACTCAGCAATGTCTGTGCACATAAACTGAGATCTGTCATACCTGCCTTGTGATTAGCAGAAATTTAATGCCGCACCTCTTCATAATTTGTTGTTTTGTTATTACTTGCATGTAGATTGAATGGCAGGTGACATTTCATAAGATTTAAATAAGGTAAGAAATTAGAAAAGGAATATGTTAGTTTGATTAAAGTATAATGAGTCATTTGCATATTGAATACAATAATCTGTAAACACAAAATGAACTCCAAATAACAAAGGACATTGTGAACTGCATTTCTTACATTTTATAACACACAGAAAGAGAACTTTTAGAAAACTGGCTAAATCCTGGCTAATTTATATAGCAGCTTGCATTCAGGAAGCGATATGCTTACCCTACTATGTCTCACAGTATGTAAGATTGTAACTGCAAGGTTGTGTAGGGAACCTGCACAGCTACTTTTTATCAGCTGCAAAGGCTGATTCTGAGTTGTCCTTTTAGAAGAAGGAAATCTACTTATAATTCCTAAATGAACTCCAAGGATAAACTCCAGATTTGACTCCATAGAAAGAGTTATGCACACATGAAATGCCATGGAGATCAATGGAAACCTGAAGGAGGGGACAAGATCTTTTGGCCTCCTTGCAGAATTAGTACCTCATTGAAAATGTAATGCTATCATGATGCAGAGCTCCATACAGAAAACTCAAAGGGACATCAAATGAAGAAATCTACCAGGAATAAAGAATAATACATTACTCAAACTGTACTAAAAAATACAGAGAGTAGCACTTAAACAGTCTCAAGGCAAGAGACTAATTCCTATGTAACTTTGTTGTCAGCGTATACAACCATAGAATGAAACAAATTAAGCTGATATGGTTAGTCAACATTTAGAAAACCATTTGCCTATAGTTTACTCAAAGTGTAATGGCATTCAGTTACTGTTAAGTGTTAACTGATGTTCCTGTTTACAAAAGAAAGGATAGTCTTATTTGTGAAGGGAACTGTAACTTACAAATAAAGCAAAACAAAGGTCGAGAACAGGAATGCTAATATGTATTATGAATCTGTACAAATAAAGCATTTTCAGCCAGTTAGACTTGAGCTATAGCATTAGCTGCAGAAGTTTGGTTTTGCACAGGGAATTTAAGAATCACCTGTATTCTAGTCCATAAAGGTGTAAAAATATTAAAGAGTCCAAATGTTATCTTTAGAAAGAAAAACAAAAGTTGGTTAAAGACCTATCAAATGGTACAGAAAGATATACAAATAATAATTTAAAACATAAAAAAAAAAAAAACCCACAACACTGGTAACTTTTAGGCAGGATAGAAAGCCCACAACTGCAGGCTACCTGCAGAAATACTGGACCACCAACATCAGTTGAATATCTGTAAACAAATTACCTATTTTCTTCATTTTTTCTGCTAGCAATCATGTACACTACTCATTCTGCATATATACACTAAGCTAACAGGCTACTTAAAACGCAGAGGTGAGGTGATACTACACATTGCCTCACTGATCTTTTATTTAGAAAAGGAGCAGCCCGTGCTTCCCTGCTGGTGACAGAAAAGGACCATTGCCTACAGCTCCTATTTCTCAGTTCACAGAGACACACTGGGTTAGCAGTATGAAGCTTATCAAACTTAGAGCATTAAGATATTGACCTTAAAGATATGTATTTTAGATTGTGTTAAACAGCAAGGCAGAAGACTAGAACCAGCTAGCTCCTTAATCCATTCCATAATCTACCAGGTTGCATTCCACCATTGCACATGCACACACAGTCCAGAGGAGGAGCAAGTGACTTAGAACCTTCCATGCCACCCTGCCACTTGTAGCTGTCCAGAACACAACTACATATACTGGGAAAGATACATATATCTGGATTGCATGCTTGTCTCTCAATGCAACCATTATGGCAAACAGAAACATCCTCTCTCGTTAATGCTCACAAGAATGGGACCAAGATTACATGTTTAATACAGAACTGTAATTTTATTCTTCATGGGTGTGTATATGCACACACGGGGGTTATTCAACAGTTAAAATAAATCTTGAAAATACTAAGATGAGGCTCCTATGTTAAGAAACATGTATATCCATTTGAGTCAGACAGACAGTTAGTACTTGGGGTCTGAAAGTTTGGAGTGGAAACAAAGGACAGACTCTGTTTCTTCGATTCGGCAATTGTTTCTTACAAGGCATATGCTACAATTGTTTTTCTGACTACAGTGGGAAACTTAGGTTCCACCTTGAGAAAGCATGAACCTACCAGAAAATACTATGTTCAATTTAACTTGCTTACAGCAAAGCTACAAATGCTTTTGTGACAATGTTAGATTTTCTTACTAGACCTCTGCAACTTCTTTTATAGAAATTACATACTCCTGTCAACATCTGCTTCTTCAGTTTTCATACAAACTCACTATTACCTCCAAGCTGGATTTTATGCAGTGTCTGTTATTTCAGCTTTTGCTTTTTAAGTGAAGCTCAATTTCTTTTCAGTTTTCTTTCTTGTGAGAGATGAAGTTGCAGCTTCAAGGAGTTAGGGGAAACATTTATTCTTTGTGTCTACCTCTATATTACCCCTACAAGTAATCAACTTTGTATAGTGCTTGCTCTTCCTGAGCTGTCCCTGAAGTCTTCAAATTATTCTTTCATTTTTAAGCATCACTATTCCACACACTCCTTTATGAAAGCAAAAAATATTTCTTATTATGTCTTTAATTCCTACAAGAGATATGCAGCAACTCAAGTGTATCACTATTAATCCTAAGGAGGAATATACTTGGTAAAATGAGGTGAACATACAGTAAGGACGGAGAGAAAAACAGTTGCATGTCAGCACAGCAGGGACAGAAGGTACAACTCTATTAAAAACTTAGTAGAGGTATTTAGATTAAAATAGCCCTCTGAGTGAAATTCTGCAGTGATGTACAGTACCTTATGCCTCTTCGGCCTCTTTTCTCTCATCCAACCAATGTACACTGGAAAACATTTTAACTTCTCACAGTGTAGTCAGCAATCCATTCCATAACTGATTGATCCATATCCAAAGTGAAGCAGACCCTGTAGGTCAGCAACACACAGCAAGGGGAATGATGAAGCACTGAATTTACTCTTGATAGGCAGACAAGAGAAAGAACTACAAGCAGTATACTGTAGATGACAGGCTCTGACACTGTCACCTCTTCTTCCTTGTAAGGATTCTCAAATCAAAATATTGTTAGAGTTCTTTTCCACTAATTACACAGCAACTGAGGAGATATAACTTATCAAGGTCTGAACAGTTCAACTTCCAAAGCCTTCCTCAATGGAAAAAAAACTCACTGAGAATGAGAACGAGATGAACGCCCAGTACCTTCAAAACTCCTTCCGCATGTGACATATGGTATGGAATATCCCTTTGGTCAGTTTAAGTCAGCTGTCCTGATTCTGTCCCCTCCCAGTTCTCACAGAAAACAGTTCTGTACCAGCTGATGCTAAGACAGTAACAGACCTGCACACACAGTGCTTCTGAATACCACTTATTCTGTGTACTTCAGTAAGTAGCTTTCAGTGACAATGAAAAACAAAGTACCCTCATGAACAAACAACATTCATTTCCATCAGAGGACTTTTCACTACAGAAGTCACTTTGTTCCACTCAGACAAGCTAAAATTACTATTACAAAGTCATATCTTTTTTTTTTTTTTTTTTCCAAGAGTACAAAGTTGCTGCTTAAGCTATATATCTATGTTGCTTTGACTGCTCGTTTTCAGTTTACTTGTTTCATCAGCACCTGGTGCCAGCCTTAACAAAGAAATAAATGACTTAACAGATGAGAACAGAAAGTTATATAATAACCAAAACATTCCAAAGCACCACAAAAGGAGTTGTTGAATTTGTATGCATGCTTCAAAGTGGAGCTGAGGGTTCACCTTCCTGTACAAAGCCAATTTTTCAGGTTTAGGTCAGTATTTGTGAAGCAAGCTCAGTATGACACTGACAAATACAGATGCTGCCCAAATACTTCTGCACACACACACAGGTATGTATGCATACAAATGCATACAATTGAGGAAAAAAAATGGCAATAGAAAATATAATGTATACAACTTTTTATCATTGTAAACCACAGAAGTTCTACTGCCAAAGCTAACATGAAATGCATTAAACAGCGCTTTTGAAAACAGTTGATTTCTTCAGTGTTTCCAGAGATTGAAACATGTTTCATAGCTCACATATGTAAAAACAATATCAGCAATCACTAAGATAGGGAAGGAGCACAACAGGCCAGCTCACCTTTGTAAAAGGCAAGCCAAGCTATTCAGTAAAACTAAAACTGCCACCATCACTAAAAATTATTGCCTATCTCCTTCAATCTTCACCAAGTCTAACCCTTTCTGAATAATGAAAAAAAAAAACTTCAATGAAACCTCTACGCGAAGCAAAGTGATATTCATATAAATACAAGATATTGCTCCTATTGTATTCAGGATGCATCTTTTTTGTTTGTTTTTAATCAAGCTTTACCTTTGGAAAAGAAAATACTTGGCCAAAGGCTCTTTGTCACCAGGTACTCAATGGCAAGTAAGTTAGGAACTATACCTTAACTTATTATGAATTACTTATCTGCAACTGAGAACAACTCAAGACCTTTAAATTTCTCTGGATTACTGCTCAGTTTTTATCTTGATATATGCTTATCTTGTAGTTGTCCACTGTTCTAATAAATCACAGTTTATAGGTAATCATTTCAGCTAAGAAATAATACAAGATTTATCAGAAATAATAAAAAAACAAGATTTTTAAGAAATAATATAAGATTTATACATAGTTTCTCAGCAAAACACTGCAGATTTATAGACTCATAGCATGCAACCATCCCTTGTCTTTTTTATGGAATAAAATGCAATAAGGAATATCAGAAAAATACCATGTATACTTCATTTTCAGATGAATAAGTTAAGGAGCTGTATTGAACCTGAAGTTCATACTATCCAAGTTAATTTTAAATGCAAAGTTTTAAACAGCAATACTGTGCTATATGCACAATAAAAAAGTTCTACATCCATTTGTTATGAAGACTGTTGAAAACAAGCTGCTTTGCTAGAACCTGTGCCTATACTTGTGCTGCCATTCATTCTCAAGCTTCACTTAAGCTGTGCCAATTAACATTAAAGTGCATATTGGCCTTCTGCACAGTTTATGGCATGCACTTTAGGCAGGAGCAATAATATTTCAAAACCTGCCAGGAATTTTTGTGAAAATTTACAAGTGTAGTAATTGTATAATGAATGGGGTTTATGATTTTATATTGAATTAAGAATCCTTGCAATAGTAACAAATTGTCACTTAATTCAATATACTAATTAAACTAGGATTTTTTTTTTCCCCCCTCACTGAAGCTTTTAAATGAAAAGGCTTATTAACATTTTACACAGCACCCTAAGGGACAACAGCTAGGCAGACTAATGTAAGTATGCATGACAGAGTAAATTATCATATTGTCATGTGGATAACTGCATCCTGAATAAACTATAGCTCTTGAAAAAGAACTTTCTTCTTTGGGTGGACTGTTATGCTCCGGTCCCTCACTGTTCCCAGAGGTTTACTCCCTCCTCTAAGACAGCTGCAGTTTGGCACATCCTCCAGGTCTTGGCTGAGGTTCGTTTTCTATTACAAGGAAGAGAAGCGTGAGGGAAACAGGGGAAGAGAAGAAATAGGCACCTGGGAGTCTGAGAAAAAACAACTGATGCCACAGGGAGTGGGACAGACTTGGGAGACTGGATGTCAGAGAAACTACTTCACAGAATTGTCAGACGAACTCTGTTGCAGAGCTCTTCCTAGGTGACCATGGATCTGGCAACAGCCTGAACTTCTAAAAGGAAGTAACAAGATTGTTGAGGATGGATGTGCAAGGTACAGCGTGATGCGTGACAAAGAGTAAGCTAGGGGAGAGATTCTGAAGTGGACTTCCCTGAGTGCTACTGAATTAAGCAGAGAGAGCAAAAGATGACACATAAATAGACAGTAATACCAATGATTAATAAAATACACTGTTTTTCAGCATTTGACACTTCAAATAAAATCAGATGTTATACTGAAATATCCTTATACATTCACCATGCACAAAGGCAACCTGTATTTCTTTGCTTTCTCATAGTTCAGCTATTTTTCATCACTTATTCTTCTTACAGTTAAGTCTTGGCACCTTGTGAAAGTGCTTCTTATATCTAAATCTACTTAGATACATATAGTGTCTAAACAGAACACCTAAAGTATTTTTGAGTATTTACTTTACAC
This sequence comes from Perdix hodgsoniae, assembly GCA_035772895.1. NCBI lineage: Eukaryota > Metazoa > Chordata > Aves > Galliformes > Phasianidae > Perdix > Perdix hodgsoniae. The sequence continues at coordinate 1,298,965 of JAPSGF010000071.1, forward strand.
AGATTACTGTCATTAGGGTTTTGGGTACATCTGTGTGAATGTGCTTAATATTAAGCCCATGGAAAGACAAAGTGCAAAACAAAAGCTTTAGAAATGGAGACAAATAAGGAGCTAATAGACCATTCAATAAATATATATATATTGTTTACACTCATCTATAAAATGGTTTAAAAAAATAAATTCCAAAATTCTATTAAATATCCTGATTACAGGATATACTTGTCCTATCCCAGATTTTTCTTAACATCTCAGGAATTTCAATTACATTTATGGCAAGTTGCTTTCAGCATCTGACAGTCAGCACCACCGTCAAAACTTAACTAAATTAAACAAAAAGGAAAAAAGACATAGGAAGATGGATGAAAGGATGCAATAGGAGGCAAACACATGCTGGAGGCATGCAAGAACAGTGTGAACCACAGAAGCAAAAAGGAAGAAAAATCATGTAAGTTATGTCTGAAACAGAACATACTAATTAAGGTTGTAGAATTATATAAAAAAAATGAACGTCAATAAAATGTCTATATACATATTAGCCAATGACTGTTACGTGAAAGTTTACTATGCGGCCATAAAAACAAAAATGTTGACAACCTTGGAAGAGATAATACACCCTCTCTAAAAAAAAAAAGTTACCTCATCGTCTGTAGTGATTCCAGAAGCCAGCTCTGAAAATCTAGTTTTAAATTAGTGGTAGTTGAATTTCAAATGTGGCAGCTCAACATCAGACAGCCTGATTTACAAGAGACGACCTTTGAGGATAAGGGGAGATGAAGACATCTTATGTTGACCCACTGAGGTTCATAAGGCAAAGTTATATCATCCTCTAGTAGACCCCAATTCAGGAAAGCTATTTTTGTACATGCCTCAGTTCATTCTGTGAGCATCAAACATGTTGAACCAAAGCACAGACTCAAGTATTCCATGACTTCAAAAGCTTACTCTAATAGGATTATATATCTCAGTATACGTTAAAATGAATTGTTGCATCAGAGCTCACATGAAGAATGTAAAACAACAGGAGAAACACGGATATTTCTTAGAGTTACTCCTCTCTAGCTTGATATTGTCAGTTCAATGAAATTAAAAGTAATTAGACTGATTACTTGAAAATCACTGAAGATCTTTCATTCACTTCATTGTCAGTGCTGCCTGCTGCATGGTAGTAGTATCGTCCAGACTTACCAATACCAATAAAAAACGTATAATGAAGAAAGGGAAATAAGGGATGAAACTGCTCTACCTTCTCCCCCCCCCCCCCCACCACATAATGGAACATTTGTTTTTAATTATAGAACTTATTATTATTATTATTATTTATAAGAATATTTTAAGTTTCTGCCAGGTATTTCATTTTATTCCAGGACTGAACTCTGTTTTGAAGAATTCTTTAGGAGAAGGAAGGGAGAGAGAGGAAAAAAAAGCAGAATTTGCTAAGTAGTTTCAGCAATGAACATTCCTCTAATTGCTAAAGGAGGCAAGAAGAAGAAAAATACAATAAATCACTTTTACTACAACATGCAGTAATACAACAATTATTACATTTTTTCCTAGTAGTACAAAAAGCACTAGTAGGGTTTTCAGATCCTGACACTCCTTCTGGAGCCTGGTATAGTTGGTCAGTAAGTAAAATATTTACGTAATTATAAAAAAAAAAAGGCAAAAATGTCCTAGAACCAAAGGTCAAGTACGTGTACTCAAATACTGAAATTATATATATATATATATCATGGGCTGAGTCTCCTATGATATTGATTTCATTTGCTTGCAATTCCTTCTATTCTCTAATTCATCTTCCACATGAACAGCAATAACTGTCATGAAAAACGCTATTAGAAAATATTGCTAAAATTCTTACATTTCCTAAATTCATTGTGTCAACGTAGCAGCAAAAATCTAAAACAATAGAAACTCCGCAAAATTTGGCATTCCCTATATATCTACGATAAATGCTTTCTGCTTCCAACAGTAAGCACTTCAGGTCTCATGAAGACATAAATCAAAATCTTTTCAAGGAACTGGTCTTAGCCATGTATTTATATTTATGCAAAAGTCTAAGCTCCATTCATTACAAGGAGATACGAGCTCATAGTTAAAAAACAAACCCATTCATTAAGTCCTACTGCGCTGCAAGTTGCAGGTGGAGGAAATCAGAAGATTCAATAGCAATATGAAGTAGCCTAAGATGATGAATTAACTGATTACAGAAATAAAGAAATGAAAATTAGGAAACATTGTTTAAATTGTAGCATTCTTCTCACCTACAGACACAAAGAACACTTATTACTGGATTCCTAACAAAATCCTAACTTCTGTACTTCTATCCAGTGCTAAGTATTTATCAGTGACTGAGTAATAGGTCAAAAGGGAAAAAAAAAAAAAAAATGTCAGTGCCTACATTTGCCTTTTTAGTTTCTAATATATCTGAATGTGGACAGGAAAAGCTTTTTTCATTCACAACTTCAAAAATAATTTTATAGAATAAAATAAGACACTCCATAGAAATAATTTATCATTTCCAAGGTATAGAGAATTCAAGTACCATGATCTTTAGAACTGAATGAGTATGAATAGAAATAAGTGCATTATTTTAGACAGTGTCAACATGGTTGACCTTAAGGCAACACCTCCTCGGCTTAATAAATGAAGTATTAATTAGATGATACCTACTCAAATTAGCTGTAACCAGAAAAAAAGGTGCTAGCAGATTTTCATGTATGCCAGCAACCACCATGTAACCACACTACCTATTTGGCTTGTACAGGTGAATCTGAAATTCAAGTTCTCATTAGCAATATCACAAGCACAGAACAGTATTAACAACAGGGAGCAAAAGCAAATTTGCTGTTTAACACAGCAAGAGTGTTAGATGATGCCATATTACTGTTTTCTATACTGAACTTTCTCAAACCAGACATGAAGGAAAAACTGTATTTTTTAATGACTGGGCAACAGCAATGGAATTTTTGAATAATCAAATCAAGGGGAACAAAAACAGCACTGATAAAAAGCTGAATGACTCAGATGATCACAAGTTACTTGACTATGTTTCACTAGAACTTGCTTTTCATTCTGAAACTCTGGAGAGTAACATATTTGCATTTACTTTCTAATGCATTAATAGCAACTTAATAACCATTAATAACAACTTAATCTTGAAGGTTTCTTATTCAATAACCCATTGAAAAATAATTGTTATTTGATTGAAAGTTGTTTAATTTTCTAGGTTTGTTTCTACTGAAATTGTATACTTTGCAAAGTAACATATTTTTCTTTAGTTACCACAAAAATAGAAGAGTTTCACTGATTTTTTTACTTTTTTAATATAGAAAAGAGCTTTCCTTCAGCTTGCTATTGATACATGTGTAAACGCATTGAGATTTTATGGCCTGTCTTTATAAGTTAAAATACGATAGCAATGTGTTCCGTGTCCAGGTCAATGCACTGCAGCATTGCATTGGATGGATTCTGAGGGAGGATCTTGAATTATTTTGCCAGTAATCTAAGGGAGTAGGTAAACCATTTCAGATCACCAACTGTCACAGCAGATAAACCCACGTCATATATAACAGTATAAGAATTCTGTGAAAAACGTATTTTCATACAATAGTAATTTCAAGTCAAAACTGAAGAAGACTGCACAAGAAAATGTGTGATTATTCATTAAATCCACAGTATTACTAAGCATTTTTGAAGGACATCTTTTTTTTTTTTCCATTCTATATGATACCACAGAAAAATTGCAACTTATCTTCCCTTTTTAATTGTTATCAGGCACATCTTAAGTTTGGAGATCTTTTTAAGAAATATGCACTCAGGAGTACACCACGCAAATGTTAAATTTTGAAAAACATAGCACAAAAACAAGAAAGACGGTCAAAAATAAGTTTTTCATATAATATTTGATTTCAGGTGCATATTTAATACAAAATCACACTTTAATACCTTGATTTTATGTTAGTGTTTACACACAACTCCCTCCTGGTTCATAACACTAGACAGTACCAGTGAAAATGAAATTACTATGGTTTTAACCTGAAAAATGTACTCATAGTCCTAAATTTCATCTAATCCCTGTGCTGGCCAGAAAGTTCATACACTGAAAGCATTATTGTACTGGTATGTCAAGACTTCTGTTCCATTACTTTTTCTAATGCTTGGGATTCTTGAGGAAAAGGAGGAATTATCCTTCATCTCCACCCATTTTTAATCACAAAAATACTGTACCTCCATTCAAAATACATGCAGATAAAAAAAATCCAATTTGCCATTACATAAGCTCACATATAAAGAGCATGCATATGATGCTGTATGTCTGAAAACATTATGAAACATCAAAAATCTCTGCAATCCACTTAATGTTTAGAGCATACACCACTGTCACAACTTAAAACAAAATGAAAATTGCCTAAGAAATTACAGCTAATGGATCGTAATGGCCTTTGTCACAAAAAAAGAAAAAAAAACCTTAACCAAAACATCTATGTCAGATATCTTTATTATTAGTTATATTTCAAGCTACATCTTGTTACTTACAATGCATGGATACTAGACAGAGAAACAGAATGGATCACAGAAATCCCTACATGAAGCCTGGACTCAGCTCTCACAGAGAAGAAAATGACCAAGTTCTCCAGAGAACCCACAGAAAGAAAAGAAAAACAAGACAAAATCTCAAAACAAGCATCAAAACCATAATGATTTGAGGTCTCAGAGTGAAGGTGGAAACTGGGAAAGAAATTACTGCTCGTTGCCTTATATAGTTGCCTGTGTTCTCTTTATATACAACAAACATGTTGAGTTATTAATGCTAAACCAGAGTTCATTTGGTTCTGTTAAGCAACTTCAGTTTCTTTGCTGTATTTTTTTTTTTTTAAACTAACTTCAGATTGTATGCGAGCTAAACAGTCAGCAATACACACACAAACATCAACAGCCATCCAAGTTCTTTTCCTCTGTGTGTGTATGAAGAATTTTAATTACATTAAGCAGATGTGGTCATTGTGGAAAAATTCTCTTGACTGCTGTAGTTTTATAACAGGAGCCAGGACTTGCAAACTAAGAAACTGGATGCCATTCCTTGAAAGCAGTATTTACAGGTCATCTTATTAGAAACAATCAATATGGAATGCCTGGTGTGTGAACATATTGAAGATGATTGTGTTGTACAATATTCTGGTTTCAATATTCTGTTTTAATGTGGTAAAGAAAGCAGCATTTTTACCTAAAACTTCTGTGTGAATACAGAAATACTTAATGTTATCATAAGTGTATTCACCTCAAATCGTGCATTTATACAAAGGATGAAAAAAATCTTATCTTTACCTTGACAACTTATCAGCGTGTTATACATACAACATTACAACTCTTCATGTGTACTGACAGGTAAAAACACAATGACCAACTTGGGGACCAGTCTTCTAGTTCTGGTAATAACTGTCCTTTCAGTTTCATTAATTATCAGGAACAAAAACAAACAAACAATACTATAAGTTACCTTACAGCCAGCAGACACCTGCAGGTCAGCTTCAAGAATAATTCAGGAAGTGTTCCAAAAGTCATCCTTACTACGGTTCATGTTCTGTATTCTGCACAATTTGCAGATATCAATCTGACTAGATATACACAATTCATAGTTCAGAAGTGTTCACTGCAACTGTACTACCATTCAACTGCTACAGATAACGTGATTAAAAGTTGAAACAAATACCATACTCCATTTACAGTAAGAGCATCTGCTAGAAGTACATCACAGAACAACAGATGTTGCTGTATTAAATAACTATCAATCTGATCTAATGACACCGACAAGGAAATAAAAATGCAGCTGGTCAAGGAAAGAAAATCATCCAAATTTTATTCATGAAAGAGCTCTGGACGATTTCTACTTTAGCTATGTAACCTTGGGATCACTGAACTTCTCACCAAAACATACCTACAGGAAACTATTTATATTCTTTACAACATTCTGTTGAGCAGTAAAGGATTTATGCTGCTTACTTGACTTTGTTTCCTGGTAGTTCAGATACTAGGAACAAATACAGAATTTCAGTTCCTGAAATAAGAATGCAACATTATCAAGGATTTACCAGCACTACCACTCTTCTAAAGCCACATTTTCAACATCTGATGCAACCAAAGGAAGAAAAACATGGAATTAATATTGTTTTTAAGATGCTACACATTGCTCTTACTGGAAAACGACAATACCAAAGACTGCAAAACTACATTCTAGAACTGAATCTGGGCTGAAACCACTGTTGAGTACCTACCTGCAAAGAACTCATTGAAGGCTACTTCAATAATCAGGTAGGTAAAAAAATGTTAAAACTGTAAAGTGTTACATTTTGAACAGGCGAGAGTAATATCCATACATCTTGAATAACAGCAATGAAGCAAAATGAAAATGCATGTTTTTAAAGGTTTACCATATTCAATATCAATTTATAATGAAAGGAAAAAAGCTACATGAACTGTTTTATCACAAAAACATTACACTCTGCCTGACTAACAAAGTTATCATGGAAAATATTAGTTACCCAAGAAAGAAAGACTCATGAGCTTTTCTGAGTGATTTTCTTTTTTTTTTTTTTTCCTCTTTTTTTGAGACTTAGTAGATCATAAGTGATAGTGATACAGGTATTTTGGATGCTTGAGTGCATTAGCTTATACAGCAGTGTTCTTTCTTTAACTATTATTGCTTCAAACTGTTATATAATTCAGCGTGGGATTTTCACGTAACTATTGAAGAATGAAAAATGTTTGAGGTGAGGGAAAGCACTTTTGCTTGGTCGCAGAAGTATTTTACACTGAGTCCAAGATATTCTTTAAATTTTCTCCTAATATCAGCATTCACGTACTTACTAAAAAAGTAGTAGATATTGCTTTTATTCTAATACATTAATTTTAAATTTTGAATTCACTATAACTGATAGGAAATTTTTATTAAAATCAATTAATCTTCAGAAAAGATTACAAAGTCACCATGTTGTCTTATTTTTACATCACAAATACACAAACACAGAACACATCCAGTATCATAACTGGAACTGAGCAGCTTTAACCTATGAAGTAGAACATGCTGAAGAGACTGCAACACAGAACATAATTCTAGGCAACATTTGACATCTGATGTAGATACAGAGAGATATTTTTCCTTTGGTAATCAAAACTAATACTGATTCAGACATTTCTCATATACAAGAGACTCTTATGTCCACACACATTCACACACAATTACAATCATAGGCTTCATGTACCTGAAATCTGTTACCTCGATGAAGTCTGATTATAATGAAAAATCTGGTATTTTCTTACCTACAACATAAAAAGAAATTTTTATATTAATTTGTAGCTTAAATTGTACATTTTGAAAAATGAATATGGAAAAAATAATGCAACCAACAAGTCATGTAAACTATTCAGTTATAAAATGCTATATATATTAATACAAAGAGACACCTCTTTTTGACAGCATTTTCTATCATAATCTTGTTGTTTCCTGTCCCTGGATGACTAAACAAAAGCTTTTCAGCCAAACATACTCAAAAGCCAAAGTCTGCAACAAACATCTAAAATCCATGTTTGTTTATGTTTTGGTATGAATCATGTTGTTCTATTTCAGACTTTGTACAGAGCGTGTATAACTCTGTACAAATAGACTATTTGTCTTAGAAAGTAAAAACTCAAAGGATTTTTATAATCCTCACTCTAAGTTTTTTGTTTGTTTGTTTTTTAATGATTTTACATGAATATTTTCATGCCATTTTGTCTTCCAATTTCTCTTCTAGAAGATAGCCAACAAAGACAAATATACCACAAGGACAAATACACCACATGATTTTGTCAACATTATAACACCTTGAAGCTTAAAGAATGTCTATAGAACTAATGGCACATTCTGTTTATGAGCATATAAAGTAGGAAATACATCTGTTTGTGAAAAATCATTTAAATATTATACATTCGTTTAACCACAAGTTCAAGAGCATCTGTCAGAGTGTCCAATACACATGACCTGCTCTCTGCAAAGGTCTCCTGCCACCAGTCTTCCTTCAGCAGGTCTGAGCAGGTGTGCCATGTGATGCCTGACTGGCTGAAGTTTGGGCAAACAATGGGCTGTTCACACCAGCTTTTATATCAGGATGGTCTGGCAGAAAACATCTCAATACCTCCTCACACAGATGATTTCTGCAGCTCCCTGCAACCCATTATCTTTACCACCCAACACATTGCACCCCTCACCACTCTGAAACATAAGAGTGTAAGAACTTTTGGAACATATATCCCTCATAAGCTCTTATTTCAAGATCATTGTAATCTTCATGTAGATTTTTTTTTTTTTAACTCTAGTTTGTCCCTGGGGCAATTGATTGCAATTAATAACATATAATGTGTATATACACATAATAAAGTATCCCTTAGACCTGTGAACCACATTAACACAATTAAAACCACACTCTGGATTTTTGGATATACACAGATAATTATAGTGAAACCTTTTCACATGTTTTTCCATGTCTGTCCCACACAGAACCCTTAGCCACCTAGTACCTTTTTGTTTCCAGTTAGCCCTGTACACCTAGCATGTACAGGCTCTCCCATCTGCTGTCTCCCACACTGCAACAATACACTTTTTCTCCCCCCAAGGACTCCCTCCCCAGGCCACAGCACCCCAACTGCCTTGTCCCACTCCCTACATGGTGCACCTCAGGCAGCCCCCAAAGCTATCCACTTTCCTTCTGCCTCCTCCTTCATCTTCAGTGATGGGGGGGAGGCAATATGTGCAGCCTTGCATGGGAAAAAAGTTCCCACCAACCACCCTGTGAGGAGGAAGACCAGAGGTGCCTGCCCCATGTAGTTTTTCAGTTTGTTTCTCTTCCTCCAGTTCATATATTTTTCCATCAAGTCCTGGTATGAACAGGCTGTACCCCACAAGAAGATTTCCATCTGATGACTAAGCCATCCTGCCCATTCCCATGATTTCTGTTCCCAAACATTTTATTAACTTTCACCCCCATATTAACATTCCAGGCTTTGTGGCTTACTCAAGCCCTAGAAGAAGCTCAGCAGCCCCCTGGCATGCTGACCACTAATGGCCACACCAACAGCCCAGGGCAATGGCTGCTGCACATAAAGTCTTACTGCGCACCAGTCCCATCCTCATAGTGCAGTCCTGCCAGAACCCTTACACCATGGCCCGATGGTCAACTGCCCACACACTACCACAGAGCACCAGCCTACTCTTCCCACCCTGGCACATGCAGGAAAAGTCTGCCAGTAATAGCTTCTCCATCAGTAACAGCAGCAACTTCAGACAGGTCATGTCATTGTTCAGAGCTGCTGTGAAGCAGTGAAAAAATTTATTTAGAAAACCACTTACTCAACAAAGGGCTGAGGGAAGGATTGCAGTTCCCATCACTGCTGGATTTAAACACCAGCTTTAGGTTCTGAAATGAAGGGCTTGGTTAGAGCAGTAATACTGGCTTTAGTTCAGAAGGGAAGCAAGACAAATGGCACTCAGGACCTGGTACAGTCACAGAAATACAAAGCAATGGAGGATATGGAATGATGGCAGTTGGGGTCATGCTTTCACTCTATAGTTTCTCTGGGGGCAAATCCATCAAGAGCTCTTGTAGTAGTGTAAATGCTTCTTTCTCCCTACAAAAACAATAGCTTCTTTGAGCTCTGTTTATGCAACCACACAGTGACCTAAAGCTCTTAAGTGACATTTCAAATTCAGAGCTTTAATCAATTAAAAACTGTTTTCTAATAGCTTTCTAAAGTAGATCATTTAGACAGAGCTGTGTTAGTACTTGGTAATAGCAATGCTTGAAACAGCCCAACAGAGTACAGTAACTCTCAGCAGGAAGAGGAAACCAGTATTACTGGCAGAGGAATCATCACCAGAACCCAACATTTACTTTAACCTAATTTTGTTTATCCATTAAGTAACATAACCAATTTTCTCAATTAACGTTAGTGGGGCAAGAATGCTAAACTTTTCTCTCCTGCTGTTAAAACCTGTGGAAAAGAGATTACATACAACCAATTATTTTCCTGCTGCTTCTGTCAAGTTCATAGATTTTAGTAACCACTGAAGGACTAAGTATTCTTGCTAATCATGATCAAGTGGATCAAAGCAAACAATCTTTGTGAGGAAGAAGAAAAAGAAGCTTTTCCAATGATTATTGATTTCTAGCACTGGTTTCTGTTATTTAGCTATAGAAGAAATCTATTTTCTTTCAAACACAAAACTTTCAGTGAGGGCTTCACTGCACTGGAAGAACTCTATTCTAACAAGAACAGCAACTGTTAGTTATATCATGTTCATTAAAACAAGTTGAATGAGATGCTCTTTATACTTTATAAACAAAAAAAAAAATAGTTTTCAAGATGTCAATGTGTTTTACTTAAAAGTTGCTAAATACCTAGTAGAAGAAAACAAAATTTAATATATTTCTTCTTTCATGATTGAATTTGGCAAAATTAGAATTACTGTGCAAATGGTCATTGCTAGACTACACAAAGTATAATCTTCTGTCATCATATTCAGCCACCCTGCACTACAAGTTCTTTAATTTTTTTAATCTTTAATTCCACTTCTGCTATTATCAAGAAAACATTTCTGTGCTTATTTCAAACAAACTTTCCTGAATTTGTAAAGACTCCCGACACTATGAAGTCAAGTAGTCAGAAAAGATTTATTACCTGTTAATCAACAAGACAAATAGAATTTCCATAAGTATCCTATGTAGTCCTTCCAAAATATACTTTGTAGAAACATCCATACTGCATCAAGCTTTCCAACACACCAGCATGCTTCTGAAAAACTTCAGTGGTGTAATCTAGCACATTAATACTAGATTATCATTTTCCTGAGCAGTAGCTGCCCACGCCCATGAGAGGATACTATCGCAAGTCACCCTTCCTTATTAGTAGTCATCACAACTTTCACTATTCAAACAATGGTAACAACATTTGTTGAAGAAGTAGACTATAGCAGCAGAATGTAGCAGCTTCACAAAAACACTCTGTTGCATTCTCCCTTTTATACTTCCTTATCAATGCAGAAAAGCATATTTGCCTTAAGACCTATGTATATTACTATGGATTTATTAATGACTATCACAGAGAAAAAAGATCACTGTAGATTTCAAGAAATGGTTGAGTTAGTTTCCATACTATTTAAAGATATCAGAGCTTTACAGACGAGATATAAATTGACACCTTATACCTGCCTCCATGATGCAATTCCAGTGTTCGAGGTGACCTCATTTACATGAGAATTCTGGTGGGTTACTATTTTTTATTTATTTTAACCCAATCACAGTTCCGAGAGTTCACAATGTTTAGAGAGAGATTGTCCTTTTTTTTTTTCTTTTACATTTTTAAGGGAGACAGTGAACTGTACAATAGGCAAAAAAGGCTGAAAACAAAGTTCCAGGACAAACAATCACTTGGCAAAACTATCCCTTCCCTGCTTTGAAAGATCTTGTAATTCAGAAACTGCCTGTGCAAGAAAAAGAAGAACAACATTTTTTCCTTAGCTTTGCCTATTTTACAATAGAAATAATAATTAAAACAAACAATAAAATAAACAGGTTAGAAGTTTTACGATCTGCTATCCAGGAATTGAGTAAATTCAATAAATATCAATCAACAGAAGTGCTTGTGACAAAGCACATTATAGATTAGTCATCTTGAATAAACAGACAAATTCTTAAAAAAAAACCAAAAAAGTGGAAAAAAAACATTACAAAATTCTCAATGACCATAAAACAGAGTAGCACTTAAGTTGTGATTACTATTAATGAATCATACTACAATAAATTACAAACTACTGTAAATGACTCCCTTCAGAGAGACGCCTTATTTAAAATCTTAAAATCAGTCATTTTATACATTCAGTATTAGCAATATCCTTAACTTCTTAATATAGATCAACCTTTTGAGCTCAAACCCAGAAGACAAAAAGTAAATCTTTGTCACCTCAGTTGTGCAGGTTGCATAGATCAGATGTGCTAACAGTTCCTGGGCTAGTTAGCCTGCTTTTATCACATGAATCATCCCTAAACTCGACTTTGGGTTGACTTTGAAGTTTATGAGCTGAAAAGCAGCTAAATTAAGCAGAACAAAACAAGCAAATGACAGCTAAGGAAGCATTAGACCCATGTCTACCCATTCAATTAATCTGCAGTTTTACCCACTCTTCTGTTTAACTGTTCTGTCAAAATTTCAACAGAAGGACCATATGACTGAATCTACACTATGCACAGTAACAAGACAAATACCTGAAATAAAGACAAAATAGATACTTGAGCACAAGACAATAATAAAGAAAAAAAAAGAAAATCCCACTCAGATTCTCACTATTTTAGTTAGCTTTTCAATGTATGCATTTATTATTCACTAACATTTTTTAATATTATAGAGACAAATGAAATTAAGACTCATTAAAAAAAGCAGTGAAACATTCAAGAACTGAACTAAGGAGTGAATGAATAAATTAAAGAAGCCTTTAAGAGAGGGTGGTATAACACACTGCCAGGAAACATACAGTCACGTTGCCTTATTATAGTATCTAAAAAAATTATTCAATTCAAATAGCATACAACCAAATTAAGATATGAAATCAATTCCAAACAGTGATCCAGACAAGTCCAACAGCTTTACCTCCAATTACATCTAACAGCCCGTTAGTTTTCTCAACATTTGAGCCAGGTTTCCCAATTTAAAAATAATTTGAAATGTACATTGTTCAAATAAGATCACCAGTCAAAGACTGGTAGAAAGAATACAGAACCCTTTTATTTTCTGACAGAATTTTAACAGTGATTATGAGCATGCAAGTTATTAGTAAAATGACACCTGCTGTAACAAAAGCACATGAGAAACCACTTCCCAGTTAACTACAGTAAGAACAAAGCAGTAAGATCAAACATATTGGGTAAGCTTACAGAAAATGATCAATAAGCATTTAGAAGCAAGTTTATAGACAAGAGCATAAATCAGTTTTGAGACCCATACCAATAAATAAGCTTTACAGTTGTTTTTTTCCCCACCCCACACAGATAGAACATAGCGTCTGCATATTATGTCATAAATTTACATCGGTCAGCTCTAGTTCTGCAGCTATATTACCATCAGATAGTTATTTTACTCTGTGCATCTTGCTTGCATCTCCCCAGATTAAGGACAAAAAGAACCAACAAAAAAACAAACAAGTGGTTTGTGTCTTCCATATGCATTTGCTTCAGTAAATACATTACTTCATTCCCAAAGTTGAGGCTAGATTCTTCCAGTAATAAGTTCATTGAAAAATATATATAGGCGATAGACTTTGTAAAACAAACAAAAAAACTTAATGTTGTTTGAATTGTTGTCTCTAGTACAGACTAGGTACCTACTAAGCTGATGCAACTGCACATGCTGCACTTTGAACACAGGACAATAAAATAAGCATTCTGACCCATATACAGTCCCATTCCTGTTCTGTGAATCATAGAAACACTGAAATGATTAAAGAAAGCAATGAAGAAAATTGTGTTATATTAGCACTATTACTCACAAAGTAGCTGACTATACATTAGTCAACAGCATTTATTTTAATAGGCTCAAGATAATTAAAGTACACTGAGCATTTCATGAATGTAGCTTTACAAAGCGCATGCAATGACAAAATCTTATTTTCCGCAATCTAAATTTAAGCATTGCAAAAGTGATTCTTCTTTTAGAAAATTATTTACTGACAGGCTTTGAAAGCTCTGATATAGATGTACTTATCTGTCCTCTAAAGTCAAGATAAACAACAGCACAAGCTTTTTTGCATGCGTGGCTGATTTTCAAATCATGCCCTAAAACAAAATAATAATTATATGCAATACAGAAAAAAACATGCCTTATTCACACCACTGACTGGAAAACTATTGCCAATGACTAAATGAGAAGAATAGCAAAAGTATATTAAAAAAAAAAAAAAAAAAAAAAACATCCTCAGTAAATAAATGCAAAAAAAAAAAAAAAAAGCTGTAGCTACAGCTTGACTTCAGTTTAATTTCCATTGCTTAAAACAATGCATAATAAGTATGCTGGACAACTTCATATACCAGCGTTGTCTAAATACTAATAGAAGTCAGGAATATATATTTAACTTCAATATTAAACTAAAAAGAGAGCTTATTTAAAATATCGCGTATAAGAAATAGCGCTAGTCAAACCAAAGCACCAATTTGTCCAGAACTATTTAAGCTTTTCTCCATCTAGATATCACTTCTGTTTTCTTACACAGACTTGCATCCTAGCAGACAGGCCTTCTCTCTCAAAGCCTGGAACTTAGAATCTCAATTGCAGTTTGGGGTAACAAAATATTCTACCTATTTTCAGATAACAGTAATCAATATCTTACTCATTATTTCTGAAATCAGAAACTGAATCTCCATTATATTCATGGACAAGTCAGGGAATTACAGGTTATGGTAACCCCAATGCACATGTTAAATAATCCAATTACATCCTACACCCATAGTTTCTTTTCCAATAGCATGCAAATTATAATAGCAATTATGTCTAACTTCCAATATTTTAGAAGACTGAAATCTAGTTACTTTTAATAAATGGATGAAGGTGGACAGAAAATAGGCTGCAGGATTGAATCTAGAGAGTGGTGATCAATAGCTTAACATCTGGATAGAGATCAGTGATGAGTGGTGTCCTATAGGGGACTGGGGTACTATAGGCAAATACTCTTTAATACCTTCATCAATGACATTGATAGTGGGGTCAAGTGCATCCTCAACAAGTTTGCTAATAACACCAAGCTCTAGGGTGCAGTTAACATACAAAAGGAACATAAAGCCATCCAGAAGGATCTACACAGGCTCAAGCAATCAACAATCAATAAATACACAGATGTTATAATTAAGAAATATACAGGAAATTTAAACTAAACAGGTTATCACACTGAAGAAGAATAGATGGAAAGCTTACCCTTATCTTGGGCTCACTGAAAAACTACAAGAAGAGCAATCTCTAAAAGAGATCCTTTCCCCCTTGTAGTCAGCTCTCAAATGGGGTCTAGGAGAGGTGGAGCCAGACTCCACCACTTCCAAAAGCACAGGAGAATTGCCTTCACCTGTGCTCCCAGGGCTGACTCATTGCTTGCTTCAGGTAGTTAATCAGAGGTTCAGGCTGTGATTCAGCTGTTCTCATACATTGAGCTCAGAAGAACCTCATGAAGTTCAGAAAATCCATATACAAGGTTGAGATAATCTTCATTACCAGCAAAAGCTGGGGAATAAAAGCATTAAGCATAGTCCTGCCAAAAAAAAAACCAACAAAACATGGGGGTGAATGGGAAGAAAAGGCAATGAGGTGACCTGATAGCAACCTTTCAATATCTAAAGGAGAGCTTAAGGAAAGAAGGGAACAGACTCTTTAGCAGGGTATGTGGTGATAGAACAAGAGGAATTGGCTTCAAGCTTAAAGAGATTTAGGTTGGATATAAGGGAAAAGTCTCTTAAAGTGAGGGTGGTGAGGGACTAGAACAGGCTGCTCAGAGAGGTGGTGGATGCCTCATCCCTGAAGTTTTTCAAGTCCAGGCCAGACGAGGCTCTAAGCAGCCTGATTTAGCTGTAGATATCCTCTTCATTACAGAGAAATTGGACTAGATGATGTTTTAAGGTCCCTTCCAACTCTGAGGATTATATGATTTTGTAAACTGTAGCTGAAAAAAAATGAATATTATTTTGTATTATATACTATGTTTTAAGTATGGTATCTCCCCAGGCTGCAAGGGAACCTCTGCTCCCACATCTGAAACATTTTCTCCCCTATTCTTCTTCTTTAAACCTGGTGCTCATAAAGCTTCTCTCACTCTTTTTTTTCCCTTCACTACTAGGGTAGTGCTTTGCCCTGTGTTAAATTTTCCCATAGGCTTTACCAGCTTGGCTAATGGACTCAGTTGTGCCCTGAGGTGGGTTCATTGGAGACAGCTGTGTATAGCATAAGGCAGCTCCTGTTCTTCTCTTTCAAAGCCCACCTACTTCCAAAACAACGCCTTCTACACCAAGTACAAAGATCCGAACTGGCTTGATAACAAGGAACGTCTAGGTCATGCTGGGTAACAAAGTCAGCACTTATTTAATAATGGATAGATGTGGTGAGCACAGGGACTGATAGAGAAATTGCAGTGCGAGTGCTCTAAGTTAGATCTGCAACTGGTCCTTTGGTGAGAAAAACACTAAGTTTTGCTATTTTTTAAAACACTTTGCTTTAAGTTGATCTCTTCATTTTAACCATCACAATTATAAAAGTGTGGATATGTGAAATTTATATCAATGACATTAAAGAGATAAAGGAAGAAGTCATACTATGAGAGACGTGAGAAGTGTTTTAGTATTGACATAAGTAATAATTGATTAGGTTTCTCAGTCTCTGCTTCCAGAAATTCTGATGCATTCCACTTAGGATTACTAGTTAGCTTTCATTTCCTTTAAAATTTTGCCTCTGGATAAGCTCAACTATTCCCAAGAAGAAACACTGATAAAGTACATTTGTCATGTGAACAACCATAATAAGGTAATTCATCATAGTCTGTCAGAGTTTTATTCCAGGAAGACTGCTGCATTTTTATCCTTACTTAAAAATCTGCTGTCACTCCTGCTGAAAATTTTGGTAGACACTTTGGACATGTTTAAAAGCCCTTCCAAACTGATAGTGGCAGGTAATTAAGTTATCAGCTATCAAAGTCTTTTTTCACTCTGCAATGTTTATGACACCATGAACCTTTCTGGCTGGTTTAATCTGACCTGCTCAGAGTGTGCAATCCCTTGTTCTCTCCCTTTTCCTTTCTTAATAGTAGCCAATAACCGAAGTAATTCGCTATGACAAATGAAGCTCTTCTGGAGAGTCTAATTGACCAATTTTGTTTTCTTTTCAAGTCTTGAAATCAACCACATCCTGAAATCCATTCTTCAGTACTACAATAACAAGAGTCACTGCTTCAAAGCAAGGCAAGTTAGATTTTAGGTTTTTGAATGGAAGAATAAACAAACAGACTCAAAGTTATGTGTGGGTAAAGATGTGAGTTGCAGTTTAGGCTGTTAGTAATACTTCTTTCTTATACTTCGAGGCAAAGTCAAACTTTGTTTTTCTGTGCAAGTTTGGCACTTTGCTAGCAGGCTGAGTACAAAATTACATATATACTTCCTGTATTTTATCTTCTATATTAATTTGTGGATATAAATACTCAACAATTTCTGCTTTTGGGCTCTAACATGGGCCAAAAATAGGGCATGCAATTTAACACTAGCAAATGCTCCCACAAATGGAAACATACTGAAGGAAAAATTTCATTTCCCAAATACTATAAAAGAAAGAAAGGAGAAAACGGACTCAGTCTTGCAAATTTCTTGCCTCGTATGCAAACACAAACAGGAGTCTTAATCCTTGAACTTTGTCCAATAAAACCGTTTACCTGGATATTCAATAAAGCAATGAAAGCCTGAAGACAAGGTGATCTTAGAAAACTTGAATGAATTTCCACTTCAGTCACAGCTGACAAAAAGTTAGGGAGAAAATTTAGATCTGATAAGTAAAATTAAAAGTAGTATCAAGTAAACCAATCCACTAATACACAAAGTAGACTGCTAGCTATGCCATGCAGTCTCTGTATAAAGTGTTTTATTAACAGCATTTCATTTTTGAAAACATGAAGCCAAATATCACAAGATTTATCCTGAAGCAAGGCTTCATTGTGCCATGAAATATAAGAATTCAGCACTGGATGATAAACGAGTGTTCCTGTTAATACTGTGAATATGGGAGGGAGAGTGAGAGCTGTAGTTGGGTAAAAAAACATTTTTAATATTTATCTGACTTCTATTAATAGGTCTTCTGTAGGTTCTAAATGAAAATGGTGTATCTTAAAACTAAGAATACTGAGGGTGAAAGAAGCCAAGTGAGTAATATTTCAGTCTAAAAAATACCCAAGCTTCCAAGAACCATTTGTATTTTTTCTTACATGGAAGAATACAAATAAAGACAGAATTAGTCGTATATACAAAGATTCTCAAATGTTTGGAATTAAGAACATTTGTAGCCATTTTAGTGGATTTATAGATTTGCTGAAAGTTTAGATACTTAGAAGTAAAAGACGATTAAGAGGCTATAGCAAGCATTATTTTCAAAACCAGCCTTTAAGTATTTTCATTCTTAGTCCTTGTTTCTAGTATTTTTACATTAATTGCACATAGAATCATGAGCCACTCACTCTGTGGTTCCAGGTTCAAAATGAACAAGCCTACCAAATATGTAGATGTTCTAAAAGCATGAAAAATAAGTTGCAGACTCTCTGATTTCAGATGTTCCACATTGTGACTAAAGGTACTTCCATACTTCCTTTGCCAGGGCAATTCACCAGGCAAAGAAGTTTAGGGCTGTAAAGGGAAGCAGCCCCTGGCAAAGTGTAAAAGGACATAAACCAGCACATTCATTTAAAAATGAGATAGCCTCTGATTTTTGATTAAGAAGTGTTTGTTTGTTTATTTGTTTGGTTGTTTAATAATCTAGTTTCTCTTAAGAGTCACAACTAGCCTGTAATATAGATATAATTAAGAAACAGAATCAGTAATTTTCAAAAGGTTCAAACAAGAGCTGAGCGTTGAAATTCCACTTGATGTCAATATCTTATTCTAATTTATTCATATTCTGAGGAGAAAGACTAGTGTGTGCTCTGCTGTAACTATTTAGCATTAGGAAAAGCTGTATTACTCATATGGCTGTTATGAAAATTTGCCAAGATTGTAATGAAGGCAAAACTGTTGGAGTACATACAATGAGTCAGAATTGCAAAGAATCCTAATTTATGTTTTCAAATAATATTAATTTTTAGTGTAAAAGCCTTATCAACGATATAGCAGAGCCAAGCTTAGCTCTTATTGAAAAAGGGAGCTGGAGACCACAACAACAAATTTCATGACACTGGATTTTAAACTGCTATTAGCTTAGACTATTATCCCCAAAAAATTGATTCTACCCAGGGGGTTATAAAGACAGCCTAAACAATGCGAGGCCACTTGCATCGAGTGTTTGACTTGTTGTTTCCCACAAGCCACTAAATCAGGGTGTCAAAGCACACAACTATCAAAGTGATAAAACTACAAGGTTGATGAGAAGAAATCCAGGTAGGAAACATTTCATATCAGATTTCCAAGGGGAATTCTTGATAGCAGGTAGACTGATTTTTTACTCGACATTTCTCTATATGTGGCCATCATTAGTTTTAATTATTTCTGACACTTTGTCTATCATATTGGATCCTCAGAGAAAAGTAATGAGCCTCTTCATGTGAAAGGCGAAAAGAACAAAGATCATATTAAGATGCCAGAAATAATTAAACTGCGTGATCTTCTTCACTATAAACCCCATGAAGGATCCCATTAAATACTTGCAACTACTAGTGTGACTACAAAAATCTCCTCATTAGCTATGAAAGACAACTAGCAGCATCTTAATTTTGGCATTTCAATTTCATTAGTTCATTGTATATGCTTGTTCCAGACTTAATATCAGCAATTGTCAATTGTCTGATAATAATGAGTATGTCAGAAATAGATAATTAATGAGGGCTGCTTACCTGAGTAGCTGAGTCCAACCATTTCCTAACTGTTTCTCTTTGAGTGGTTGGGAAAGTAGTTTGTTAAAGGTATATTTAACCTTTTTCTGAAGGTCATGTTTGTACTGTAACAAAACTTACTCAGCTTTTTTTTTTTCTGAAAGCATACACCAATCAGTTCAAATCAAAAGCTTTGGAAAGTACAAATTACATTCTCTCTCATTCCAGCTTACTGAGAGAAACACTAGTCTTGAGAAAAATTAAGCAGGGAAGTCTAACAGTCTGTATTTTCTTATCTTAATAGAATTTTACAACAGCGATGAATGCTTCAGAAACGCTACCGAGGAGAAAAGTTAATTGGCAGAAGATTATAAATTGTTTTGTATATTCAGCAAAATAAGTACAAGATAATTTATTTTTATATTCCAAACTATAACTCAGTGGGACAAGGCAGAGACTGCAAAAACAATTTAAAATACTTTTCCTACAAGAAATATTATTTTGTGAAATATTAATTTATCAATACACTTCATAACAAGCAGTGATACATTAAAATAGTGCTTTTTCTCTATATTTCTACACAGAATGCGTTTACCAAGTAAGTTTTTGGCTATACACAATTGCCTATGTATATAAAAGTAGAATAATATCAGTTAACACGTTCTCAATTTTATTAACTAAGCGCCTTATTTTTCCCATGTGATCTCATTGGCAATGTCCATACAGTATCTCTTTCCTGAAGTATTAATAAATGTACATGAAGACATGATAAAATGCAATCATTTTAATATTTCTACTGATTTTGGTGAATCAAGCTGTATCTATTAGTTTCAGCTGATGAGACTGATCCCTTCAAAATGTGCTAGAGTAAATATAGTATTTCTAGACTAAAGTATCCTCAGGACTCAAAGAGAGTTGAGTTCATTCTCTCTGTGTTTTTTCACCATTCAACAGTTTCTAAGTAGTACTTCAGTTGATCTTTGTGTCAGAAGAATATAATAAGTAAATTAAATTATTATATTTCTACTGGGACCAGCACATATGTCATATATTATACAGGGGTGATTATGATGTGATTTTGTTATTGCCAGATTTTATATTGAAATTATGTTATTTGACACATTTTCATATGTTAAAAGTAATTAAAATAAAAGATAGAGGCAGAATGGTGACTTCATGTGCTAATTGTAACTTCAGTTCTCCGTTTGGTACCTAGCACTGTCACGTGTGTGTGTGTGTGACATTAAAGGCAAAATTTGTGCTCCAACTTGAACAAGAATGTGATATGGACCATGAAATAAGTCTCCAAGATATTTTGTCTTCCAATCCATTATTCTTCTGCCTTAAGTCACGTGCAGACATTTGACTTAAATACCTAAATGTGGCATAATCAGTTCAACAATACTGGAAGCAGTTCATAGAAATATATAGGGGGTTCATAATTACAAGGGGAAGTGGAAGAAGAAAAAACAAATTCAGAGAACTTATTCTGCAAATTTTCAGGTAGAATGCCAGCAATGTACAGCAGAGTCATTTTTACTACCAATCTAGACATGCACAAAAGGCAATGTTCTGTGTAAATACTTCTGCTTTAGCAGAAGAGATGAATTCAGTAATAAGGTATTGGCATAGGTACAAAAATCTTAAGAAAATGCATCTACTTCACTCCACTAGCCTTGAAAAATGACTTAAATGCAACTTATCAAGAGATCTGCAAACAAGAATGGAACAAGCTATTGAGAACACCATATATTTAAATATCATATCTAGTAATTGTTACAGCATCCATCAGATTTTTGCAGCATTCAGAACTGCTAAAATGCACTTTCTAAAACATAATTTGAAATAGAAAAAGAAAGAAAATAGACATCTTAAGCAGTCATGTATGTATGCAAGAAAAGCATTATATCTTTCTGTCTTTGACAGTTACCATTAAAAGGTAAAATCTTCAAACTGTAGCGAGAGGGAGAAAGAAAAAGAGCAAGCCCAACTTATTACACTGTATATCACTTGAAAATGTTTAAAAGACACCCTGAAGTAGTTTATTTAGTATGAGTGATCATACTAAGAGGTTCAATTAGAAAATTTCCATTCACGAGACTTTCTTCTTATAGAATAGTCTTTCAGAAATAGTATTCTCACTGAACTACATTTCAAGATCAGAAGGATCTTTATTCTCCTAATTGCAATTTGAGATAAAGAAATGACCCACTTTGCCAAAAATTACCCACTTGTCTTTAAAGATACTGTACTCCAGAAGTTCTTTCATCCAGTAGCAATCACTATTTTGATCTATTGTCACAACATAGAAAACAGTGGTTTGCTTTACATAAATGGAAGAGAAATAGTGGCTCTTGAAAATAAATATTATCCTTCATTTTACTGAGATTGTAGAAGTGGCCAGTCGAGATGTAAATCAACCGTTTAGTAGAAACAACATATAGCTGTTGCTGTGGTGATTAATGGAAATGGACTGTTTCTGTTTTCCAGAGCTTGATTTATCCTTCTGAATGCAATGAATTCCACACGGGTCTCACTTTGCTTACTAAACTGAGAAGTGATGTCCTTTCATAGCACAGAAAATAAGATCACCATCTGTTTCTTTGCAAAGACTGTATCTGAAGAGACTGCAGTTAAAGCAAAATAAGTTCTGAGGGAAAAAAAAAAAAAAAAAATTAATTTGAAGTTGCCACTATAAAAATAAATAAATAAATAGATAAAAAAGAATAGATGGAGATGGATAATGGTGGGTGGTCTGACAGCCTGCCTGAAAACCATATGGCTTGGTCCAAGACCCAGTGAAGTTAAGAGAAGTTTGTTTTCCTAAAGATATTTCAGTTACAGGCAAGGACTTATATAATTCATTAAAGCTGCAGAAACAGAGCCATCTTGCTAGCAGTACTTACAAGATTTTTTGTTTTGTTTTGTCATTTGTAGACATGGAAGCTGTTATTTAAATATTGTGACATTTCCAAATACATTGTATGTTACCATAAACTCCAATTTATAGCAAAAACAAACTGCTTCAAGCTTTGCTGGATGTGGCAAGAGGAAACTGAAGGTGTCTAAGGAGTAAATGGATGCCAGCTTGTTAGCTGTGGGAAGAGGCTGAGGCAATGAATGTTGTGAACCTGTATAATGAGGAGCTGGGTTTCAGGGAGGGCTGAGAGATTCAGAAGGCAGATGAGAAAAAGGAGCAGAAGCAAAGATCATTTGTGTTTTGAGAGAGTCTGGGCATATTACGGTACAACAGGAACTTATGGTAAGCAGGGCTTATGTAGGCATTGCAGGAAGATAACTAGAGGTGTTGAGTAATTAGGCAGCAGTCAGACACCTGGGAAAGATGTGGAGGTGTCCTGGCCGTCAGAAAATAAGGACTCGTGAATAACTACACCAGTACCAGACTGCCAGACCCTAGAACAGGAAAATTTTTAGTCCTTTTAAGAGGAATCAAAAAAAGCTAACTACAGACACTTTACTATACTTGCAACTATTTTTAGCGTGATTGCTGAAATGCTGGAGTAATGTCTTCTCAATTAACTCTGCAGGAGTTACAGCTTCTGTTTCTTCTTGCCCCCATAACACCACTTACTCTGTATCAGCATAAGCACTTGTGCGCCTCTACACAGAATACTAGGGAATTAATTCAGCTGAAAAATAGCATTTGTTACTGAATTCACAGCCTTGTCATGTAAATACTCATTCTCACTCAAGGCAAGCCATTATGCAGGGGTATATGTGCCTGAGGCAGCAACTACTTTCCGCAAGGCATGCATACATGCAAGTGAACAAGCATGTTGAAAAAGAACCAGAAGAATCTGAAGGGGCTATGTCTCCTTCACTATTCAATAAATGTAGCACAGACCATGCCTGCTTTCTTCAGGATAAAAATGCAAGTGACCACGAAGGCTCAGGGACTGCCGTTTCTGTTCAGCATTATTTGCAACACATGCTTGCAGAAATAGCTTAATTAGAAAATCACCATCATTAGATTGTTTCTCCTTTTGTCTGAGCTAAATGACTTGATCATTCAAAACAAGAGGCAATCTTCCAACCAAAAGAAGAATAAAACACCTAATTTTGGTTTAAGAACTTACTCGCAATAATTTCCAGAGCAGACTATCCAATTTCTTTTCTGTACCTGTCTGTATGTAATTTGAAGATCAAAATCACAGAATCACAGGCTAAATCACAGAATGGCCAGGGTTGGAAGGGACCTCAAGTATCATGAATCCCCCTGCCACATGCAGGGCCACCAACCTCCACATTCAATACTAGACCAGACTGCCCAGAGCCCCATCCAATCTGGCCTTGAACACCTCCAGGGATGGGGCAGCCACAACCTCTCTGGGCAGCCTGTTCCATCGCCTCACCACTCTCTATGTATAGAATTTCCCCCTGACATCCAACCTAAATCTTTTCTTTTTCAACTTAAAATCTTTTCCCCCTGTCTTTCTACTATCTACACTTGTAAAGAGTTGAGTCCTTTCCTGTTTGTATACATCCCTTTATGTACTGGAAGGCTGCAATGAGGTCACCCTGCAGCCTTCTTTTCTCCAGGCTGAACAAGCCTATCTCCCTCATCTTGTCTTCATAGGGGAGGTACTCCAGTCCCCTGATCATCTTCTTGGCCTTCCTCTGGACCCTCTCCAACAGCTCCCTGTCTTTCTTATACTGGGAGCTCCAGACCTGGACACAGTACTCCAGAGAGTAGGTTCTCATTTATCTACAGGTTTATAGTAAGGTAAAGTACGTATTTCCCCCTTAAAACAACTATCCTTCTGAATACACTACACTCATAATTATTTGGTTTGAATTTTTGTGATCATACAGGTCAAATGCTCTCCAATATAAAGGTATGAGCAATTTATAGATGCACAATCTTCTTTCACCAGTTTATCATTAACATTATACAATGTACACAGTTCTACTGAGAAGACTTATAAACCTGGCATTTCAAACAGCAGAAGAAAAAAAATGTAAACCAAGCCAACCAAAAATTCTTTCTTTGGCTGTTGTCCAGTTGTCAAAGAAACACAGAAGCTTACAGGCCAAGTTTATGAGATTTTCACCACTGACCGAAATATTCTATCTTTCCTCTTACTTCTCAGTTGTGGACACTATCATAAGCAAAGTATCCAAACCATATTGATAATAGGAGATAAAATCATCCCAAACACAGCTCTTCAATTCATGTGGAAAGATTCCACTAGTATTAAAATATTACAGGGAGTCTTAGGCAACTTTGAGAAAAAAAGGAAAATATGTTAATTAGCTTAGAAAATAAATTAGGCCTTTGTTCATATATACGTATTCTCCTCCCACTTTAATTAAAAGTGTACTTGTGATCTAAACTGGTGATTTCTTTAAGTGAAATGAGTGTTATGTGTGTTATACCTTGTGTCCATTAACTACTCAGACAGCTATGACTGGAACTCTCTTGAACTCCAGCTGCACATGGTGTCAACTGTAACAGAAGTTCACATAATAAAGTGCCCTCTTGTTCTACAAGAGCAGATACTGCTCAGAAAGTATATATATACTTAGACACTTTGCTGTCCTTGCTACTTGTCACTGTCACTGAAAAGCATTACTGCATTTGGCAACAATACTCTGGTGAATTACATCATCATGATCACATTCATAATTGACAAAAAAAACACACTGCAGGGCCTACAGATAGATTCCTGAATCCCTGTTTTGTCAAGTACCCCATCAGCAGACTGAATACCTACAGCTCTACTTTGTTAAAATGCATCCCGAATAACACCTCAGACTCCCCAGCCCAAGCCAACCCTAAGCCATTTAAAATTATCAAGTCTGCAGCTACAGTGACTAATTTCAACTACTTAAATTTTGAAGCACTCACCAAAGCATTTTTAACATCATGAAGAGTTAGTGTGCATTATTAAATTAGTAACATGACACAGGCCTCCTCAGGATGAAGGATGCAGAAGAATTAGCGACTACATAATTAGAGCAGAGAAGAAAGATCAAGAGAGAGGTCCCAGCATAGCAAGTCTGCACAGTGCTGAGAGAAATTTGTTCTGTTCTGGAAGCAGTCTGGCCAAATTAACATGCTGCACTGCTATGCCAATAAACCTCTTCAGGCGAGGCTGCCCTGAGTGTAACTGGGTAATAAGTGGCTCAACTGAGGTCGTGAATTGACAAGCCCCAGATCTTGCATTCCTGAACATTCTGTTCCAGAACTACCTAACATTAGATCTTGTGAAGCTTTTCTTTGATCAAATCTCATTGCGCTGCTATGCTTACCTCTCAGACAGGATCTATTTACTGCTAAGCTTCCTCAGCGTGAAAAGAGATCAGATGCAGCCTCTGACTTTAGGACTTCTAGAAGAGTGTTTAAGAAGAAATTCTTTTTGTAAAGTATTCCACAGAGATTTAAGATCTTACTTTCTTGCTGCAACTCAAGGAAAAGAAGAAAAAAAAAAAAAAAAAAAAAAAAAAAAAAAAAAAGGAATAGCCTTTCTTGACTGTATTTGCTTACAAGCAGCAGTTATTGAATGTCATAAATTAGTTTTTAGGTCAACTTTTCTAAGCCACAGATAACTCAAAAGACATTTTCCAGCATTTCTCAATTGTACTCAGCATAACCCTATATGCAGACTAGTCAAATCATAACACACCCCTCAGTACTTCCTTGGCTCATTCATTTACTCTTGCCATATGTGGCCAAACTTATAAATGTGCTACCTACACCTTTTGCACAGATACAGGCTTCTGTTCTGAGAGAGGAGTCTCTCTTCTCGCCTTTCAACTCTATCCATCATTCTTCCTTCCTTCTCCAAATTGTGAGTCTGAAGCCACTATCAAACAACCTGGCTATCAATTCTGTCAAAATGTCTTTTGTCAAAATGCTAGATGATCCCTCAGATGGTCACCAGCCCACCTGGCAAAGTTGCCATTCTCCCTGGGCCAACTTTTTTAATACAGCCACTCTCCTACCCAAGTGGACCTATTCAAATGCCAATGAGCTTTCAAGTAATCTTTTCACTGGCCCTAGCCATTGATTGCCAGTCATAAACGAAGTCCATGGAAATGAAGAATGCCAGTGATAAGAGGCTAACCCTTGGAGACCAGGTGAGAAGCAAGACACACATGCACAAAATAATCAGGTAAACCATGCCACGATATTTCATAAAACTAATGTTTTAAAAACCTCTTCAGCTTTTTAAGTTTTGGTTATACATAAAGATGACAAAAATCCAGAACTCTTTTTCTGTTAAAAGAAACCCTGAAGGCTTTGTGTCTTGGAATAAAGGAAGACATAAAATTTCTACATAAACTCCTGGATGCTATAAAAAAGCAAGTTTTCAATTTCTGATCCTGCACACACTCAGGAAGTATGCCCCACTTGTTCAGCCTATAAATTTTCAAGGTTATCTGGAAAGTAAAGAATAAAATGAGTGCTTCTTCTAAGAAAACAAAACAAAACAAAACCTTCATAACAGCAAGGAAGGATTTAATTTATTTTATTATTATTATTATTATTATTATTATTATTAACTCCTCCAGGTATTCTTATGCATGCAACTTAAAAAGTTAAACAGGTTCAGACATTATACTCCATTGTATTTTTTAAATAAATTTAAAATTCAGTTTGATTAAAGTCCAGCACGCAATATTTTGGAATATAACCATAACATCTCTCACGGTTTTGAAAGATGTTGCTAGATATGAGCTATGGAACCAATTAGAGCAGAAGTTCAGTCTGAAGAAAAATGAGCCTCCATAAATAGAGTACTTGTATCATATAAAAGCAAAAGCAGTCATACCCATAATGCCGAACTACAACATCAACACAGAATTGAAACAGGATTTTCAAGGAAATATGACAGTGCCAAATGAAATACCTGCAAACATGTGCCGAAGATTTTACACTGATCTCTATATTTCAGCTATCTGACACAGGCATCCCAATAAGTAGTTCACAGATGAGGCACTGCACAAAATATAACTGAACTGTCTAGTACCAGTAAAAAAAAAAAAAAAAAAAAAAAAAAAAAAAATTAAATATATCTAATTTTTTTTTTATTTTTTTCTCCTCCCTTAGGGACTCAAAACCTTTCAAATAACTTAGC
>JAPSGF010000071.1:1327081-1370931 GCA_035772895.1 Perdix hodgsoniae
TTTTTTTTTTTTTTTTTTTTTTTTTTTAGCATTTTCAATCCTTTCCAGTTTATTTTGAGGGACAACTTTCTTCCAGCTCACAAAGAATGTTAGTGATATCAAGAGTTTGCTCACAAGGGCTCCTATAATGAAATCTTTGCACAGTGCTTTTAAAATAATTCAATATTTTTCAGGAGGCAAACTAAACAAGATTCACCTCTCCTCCCAATACAAGTGATCTCCCTCCTTCCCCTTACCATGCACCTTTTTATTGTGATTTTGAGAAACATTACAAAACAAAATCTCTTGCTTGTCTTGTGTTCATCAGAGAGAATGAAAAAGACTTGTACCAAGTTGGAAACATGTCAAAATGCCCTTCTGTTAATGAAATCCTTCTGATGTACAAAAAGCATTTATTCACCACGTTAATAGTCACATTGCAAGTAGATTTTATCTAGCTAGAGACTCATTTATTTCAATGAGAAACTAATCTCTTTTGTGGGATTCACAGAAAGGATTTGAATTTAAAAATAAATAAAATGAACTGTTTACTTGCACACAGATAATAATACCTTTGGAAATGCCGTCTATGGATACGACTACTGAATCATGAAGCATTAGTCTAGCACATTTAAGAGTCCACGATATAAAAATATAATGAATTTATGTTTTAGACTAGCACATAACAAAATGAAAACAAAGTTAAAATTAGATTCCAGATACACCCAGAAAAAAAATAATAGAAAAACATAGAAAGTATTCTTAGAGAAAGGTTTTGAAAATGTATGAAAAAAGCTCCTGCTTGAAGCTTAACAAATTTCATTTGACGGGACTGACCTGACATAAGGTTGGCAGTGGATGCAACTGTAGCCTTAATTGAATGAGCCTGGACATCTGTCTCAGCTGTCAATCCTTCTAACACTAAGATTGATAGATGCAAGCTAATCACCAATTAGAGGCAGCTCTTTCAGATACAGGCTGTGATTTGGGAAGCTGCACAAACTCACACAGAGGTGGCTGGAGTGAGTGCACAGAAGGGAGAGGAAGGTTTATCTTTCTTTGTTTCCAGACAGAGACCAAATTTCTCCTCAGACTCAATTCTTTCAGCAAAGTGTCACAGAATCGGAGAAGCATAGGCATTGAAAGGCACCTCTGGAGATCATAGAGTTGAACCCCACTGCTAAAGCAGTTCCCAACGGTACCTTGCAAAGGAAACTGTCCAAATGGATCTTGAATATCTCCAAAGAACATTCCACTACCTCTCTGGGCAGCCTGTTCCAGCGCTCCATCGCTCTGGCAATAAAGAAGTTATTCCCAATTTTCAGATGGAACTTTCCATGTTCCAGTTTGTGCCCATTGCCTCTTGTCCTGTTGCTGGGCACCAATGAGAAGAGCCTGGTCTAATTAACTTGACATTCACCCTTTAGCTATTGATAAGCATTTTTAAGATCTCTCTCCAGCCTTCTCTGGTCTGTACAGTCCCAGGTCTCTCTGCCTTTCCTCATAAGGGAGATGCTCCAGGCCCCTCAACATCCAGAGGATGATAGACTCTTTCTAGAAGTTTCCTGTTTTTCATGAAAACGAGAGCCCAGAACCAGACACAGGATTTCATATATGGCCTCACCAGGGCAGAATAAAGGTGGAAAATCACCTCCCTCACCCTGCTGGCCACACTTTTTAATGCATCTCAATACTATTGGCCTTCTAGGTCACAAGGGCATACTGCTGGGTCATGGCCAACTGTCCACCAGAATGCCCAGGTCCTTCTCCACAGAGCTCCTCTCCACCAGGTCAGCTCCAAATCTGTACTGATTCATGCGTTTATTCCTCCCCAGGACTCTACATATGCTCTTGATGAACCTCAAAAGGTTCCTCTCCAGCCTGGTCAAGCCTCAGTGAATCACAGCACAGCCTTCTGGTGTATCAGCCACTCTTCCCAGCTCTATATCTTCAGTAAATTAGGGTGCATTCTATACTTTCACCCAGGTCAGTGATGAAGATGTTGAACAAGAGCAGATTCAGGATCAACCAAGGGGGAGTACTGATAGCTACATGTATCCAACTAGACTCTGCACTGTTAATCATAACCCTCTGGGCTCTGCCAATCAGCCAGTTCTCAAACCACCTCACCATCCACTCATCTAAACCACACATCCTAAACTTACCTATGAGGATTCAAACGCCTTGCTAAAGTCAACGTACATAACAACCGTTGCTTTCTCTCATCTATCCATCCAGTCATGACATCACAGAAAGCTTCCAAGTTGATCCACGTGGTGAATCCATGTTGACTACTCCTTGTATGGGAACTGCTGAATCATGGCCTGAACCTCTGATTGATCACCTGAAGCAAGCAATGAGTCAGCCATGAAATCACAGGTGAAGACATTTCTCCTGTGTTGCTGGAAGGGGTTGGAGCCTAGCTCCACCTCTCCTAGACCCATTTAAGAGCTGACTACAAGAGGGAAGGGTTTCTTTTGGAGGTCTGCTCCTCTGGAGTTTCATAGCAAGCTTAGGATATGGGTAAGTATTCTATCTATTCTGTTTGTTATAATAACTTCTTAGCTAAGCTCTCTGGTATAATTCATAATTACAACTTTTGTACATTCACTGATTATACAACTCCTGATAACCTTCTTCTCTTTCACTTGCTTGAAAATGGTATCCAGAATAACTGGTTCCACCACTTTGCCAGAGATAGATGTGAGGCTGACTAGCCTGTAGTTTCCTGGTTCTTCTACCTTGCACCTTTTGAAGACAGGAATGACAGTGTTTTTTTTCCAGTCCTCAGGTGTATTTTTCAATCTCTGTGACCTTCCAAAGATGATAGAGAATCGTTCAACAAATGCTTCTACCACCTCCTTCAGCATTTGTGGGTGCATTCCATTGGGGCTCATGGATTTGTGTACTTTGAGTTTGCCTAGATGGTCCCTGACCACAGGGAAGTCTTATTCTTCCCAGGCTCGCTCTCTCTTATTTCTAGTGTCTGGGATTCTTGAGTGCCATTCTGTGTCAAAAGCCCAATAATGAAGGCAAAAGAAAAACACTAACTCCACAGCTGCATGACTAAGGACTACCTCATCTTAAAATAGTTTCAGGCTAACACTCAGTGTGGTTTTACTTACACAGCAATTAGCATCCTGTTGCTTTTAGAATACAAAGTATTTCACTATCACATAATATGACTGCGTTTGTTGCCTGCATTTCTTTCTCCCTCTAAATACAAATCTATTTTCCACTACTTGTGTCTTTTTCACATCTTGCTCAACAGACTACTATTTATAATAAAAATAATTAGGATCCCTTTTGTTTCTAATACATTTAAGTTATTTCTCCACTCTTTGCTTTCTGCTAGTTAAATATTATGTCTTCTGGAAATATTCTAATATTTCTGGTTTTTGTTACAATGCCCTTGTGAACAACTTCCTTTTTCTTTTTCCCAGTTTAGCAAATGATTTTTCATTTTCACTGCCCAGGATTTCCAAGCAGCTTTGTCTCTTCTCTGCTCTTCCCCATTTACAGACTGTGAAATTACATTTCTGTGAACGCAGAACATGGCTTTTATTAGAGATATTAATATTTGTTTTCTGACTAAACGATATATCAATAATCTTTTGGGTCTCACACAGAATACCATGATGGTAGAGTCCTTTAAAGATGCATGCTTATTTTTGAGATGCAACAGCAGCAGAATTAATTCATTCTCTCTTCCCTCTACTGTTAAAAATTTACTTTTTTAAGACACCTGCTAGTTTCTTTAAATCACGTTTTAATAACTATATCTGCAAATCATGACTAAGTGTTTTCATTTGTCTTTTTGTGCTTATAGAGCAGCATCAATAACAGATGTAGTAGCCAGCAGTAGTACATATTTCTAGTTCTGTGATTGGTTTTGTTTTCCCTCCTATCTATCCTATGCCTCATATTGATGGGAAGCTACTGGTGAAGGCAATAGATGAGGTTATAGCAACAACTCCCAGGTTTCAGGAACAATAACAGGTAGCACAGAAACTTCAGTGAGCTATAGATGGAATGGCTTCCTAATAACTCAGTTATTTTACCCAGGATTTTATCCTAATTTTCACAGCTTTCTAGTGATCTACTGAAAATAGTTCTCCCACTATCTTCCAGTTTTCTCAGCCATGCATTTTTCTCAACATTGTTCTGTTGATCCAGAAACAACCTATACTGTCCAAGTTCAGGCTTTCAAAATATGCTTATATTCAAAGTTCAGGAATAATCAGGGCTAAAACCTGAAATGCGGATTATAATTTGCTTATTTATATAAAATCTGTTAACACTGCCACTGAAAGTGCCTTCCAGCATTCTCCAAAAGCTGTTAAGTTATTCAGTGCATCCTGCAGCATTAGAAACTCTGCATGCTCTAGCCCAATGAATGACTACTCTGTGTGGACCTTCTTATCCAGAAGAACAATATAGCCATGAAAACAGAGGTGACAGACACAACATAATTAAACATATAGTTTATTTTTACTTCTTTCTCTTATTATGGGCTGAGAGAATTGGTAGAGAGGGCACATTTAGATTAGATATTAGGAAGAAAGTGTTTACTGTGAGGGCGGTGAGGCACAACAGCAGGTTGTCCACAGTGGTTGTGAATGCTCCAACCCTGGAAGCATTCAAGACTAGTTTGGATGGGGCTTTGAGCAATTTGATCTAGAGGGAGGTGTCCCTGCTTATAGCAGAGGGTTGGAACTAGATAATTGTAAAGGTCCCTTTCAATCCAAACCACTCCACAATTCTATTTCTGAAGAAAAATTTTTTCAAGTAGGTTTACTTTGCCATGACATGCAGGGATGAAAGACTTACAATGATATTACTTAACTGTTTGAGACCAAGTAAAAAAAAAAACAGGCAATAACATTTGGAAACAGAACTTAAAAAAAACACTCAAAGCTGAGTTCTACAACAATTAGTAAAGAAAGGAACAGAAAATTGCATGACAGGTGTGGTGTTCATAACCCAAAATCAGAATAAATGCACACCTAATGGACATTACTTTAGGCAAAAAGTCTTAACGAGTTACAAATCCATTTTCCAATGCCACATGCTAGAGGCCATAGAGCCCAAGAGCATTAATCTATAGATAGTTCAGACAAATGACTGTTTTCAGAAACCCTTTTATAATTTGGCAGTGCAGCTGAGAATGTTATAATTAAATGTATTTCAATAGCATAAGTGAAGTTATTTATCTGTCACAGGGAGAATTTCAACTGTGCCAAGGTCTAATTATTTATGATATATTAATTTTTTTAGTGTTTCATATAGTGTATTTAATAAGATGCTTGTATTTTAAACAAAATACTGCTGTGGATGAAAACAACATTGCTGAAATCTTTCCCATGAAAGATT
This sequence comes from Perdix hodgsoniae, assembly GCA_035772895.1. Classification (NCBI taxonomy): domain Eukaryota; kingdom Metazoa; phylum Chordata; class Aves; order Galliformes; family Phasianidae; genus Perdix; species Perdix hodgsoniae. The sequence goes on from JAPSGF010000071.1 coordinate 1,332,434, forward strand.
TAGTATTGCACACAATGTGATCTCAATGTAAATGAAGCATTGAATTTTACCAAGTTGAATGAGTTGTAAGAAATGGTTTTATTAAGCTGGATTAGGACTGTTATCAGCTTTGGACTAGTGTCATTGAGCTGCACTGCAAGTCTTAAAAGCAGTGCAAGGAAGATGAGTTCAACCTCTCTGACCCTCACCCTCAGCACACAGTCACTGAACTAAAAGGCATGTGTGAGAGACTTCATCTGGAACAATGCTGAAGGAATAAGAGGAAAAAACACAGCCCAGGAATACTTTGACTGTTATGTGAGTATGAATGTCATGTCTAAGAAAATCTGCTCTTGCATTAATTCAGTGACAGGCAGTATAGGGAATTTTACAGCAACACTGAACTTTCCACTGTTTCCTTTACTCTAATTTATGTCCAAATGTTATAAAAGTACACCTGCTTTTTTTATCTAGGATACAAGGTGAAATTAATGCAAAGACACTCCCAGTGCCATGAATCATTCTTTCATGTGTCTTCTAATGTTCCTCTAAAGCAGGTCCAGACACAGATATTCCCAGGTTATCCAAGTAATGCATATGCTAATGGAAATATTTCTGAGCATTATCATTAAGTGTATGCAGATATAAGCCTGCCCCATTTGCTTAAAACTGCCTACAGCAGATTAGATACATGCATTCAAGCTTTGGGGAAGTATGGCACTGATTGTCTTCTTTTCAAAAAAGATATTTACCCTCTGAGAATGTAAGTATATGGAATCAATTCATAGCTAAGCCATTACATTTCAACTATGTTCATTGATCTTTTTCAGGTGTTCATTCCTGTTTAAGAGGTCATTACTTTTTAAGTACATTGAGCAGAAGTCAAAAGAACTGCTATGAGTTCAGCCTGACTGCTCAATTTTTTTTATTCTTTTGTTAAAGGTTGGCAAAATACACACTATATTAAGTTAAAGCCATTAATACCAAACATAAAAATTTGAGAGGATACAGTTTGCTACTTTATAATAGCTATAACTCAGAAGCCTAAACAAAAATGCTTAGCTCATAACTCTTTGGATCTATGTATTTCTTTATATCTTTTACAAGCAGTATTTTGTAAAACAAAGAGACCCCAAAACAAACAAGAAAAAAAAACACCACTAAGTAACAAACGTTCTTTGGAGAACTGAAGTAATGAGTACTTCCTGTAAAATTTGTCTACTGTAACTCTATTACTTTGGGGTGAATAGTCAGAAGAATATAAAGCAGCAAGAAATAAAGGAATATTAACATTTCCAATTTCCTGTACTGTCATGACAGGCAAATACATTTAGTTAAAAGAAGTGAGGAAGGGGTGAGGAATAGAATTAGAAAAAAAAAGGTACTACTTTTGTTCTGGATACTCTAACCTAGCCAGTAGTACATGACAGTTAAAAAGCCATATAAAGAGCAACTCCACTGCCTCACCTTTCTGGCCTCTCTTTCCTGAGAAGAATGTAGCCATCCATGACCACATTCCAGTCATGTGATCTGTCCCACCATATCTCTGTAATTGCCACCAGGTCATAATCTCCTGCCTTCCCAATGTGGGTTAACTCTGCATATTAGGCCCTCTGTTCCCTTCAGGGGTGAGTCACCAAAGCTAGAAAGCTTGTGGAAGAGGTGGTCATATTCCTGGAGGGCCTATCTCACTGAGACAAGACCTCTGAAGCACATTGCCTCTTCTCTTTGAGAGCACCTTAATACAAAATGCATAAACATTCATTGAATGAGGCTGGAAATCTGCATTCTTGTCACTTCCAGAGGAACTTAACTCACAGCAGGTCACAAAGGTAGGCTGTGCCTTGCTTTCCATTCCTTCTCTTATCCCATAAAACTTGTTATCCCTGCTGAAGAGTCATCCATGCTCAGCAGCAAAGAGTAGAAAGGCCCAAGCCCAGCCTAGCTTGGCTATCTAGTTTGCAACTTGAGGTCAGGCATCTCTTAAACTGTACTTTGCTTGCAAATACTCATGTTCTGAAATACTTAATGCAAAACATCCAATCATTTTCTGAAGTGAGAGGTACGATTTTAAGGAAAGGAGGCTGAGGAGGACCAGTCCTTCAACTTGCTACTAAGTAGCATACATAGGAGACTATAAGTGATTCGGTAGCAGCAGCATTTCAATACAGTGACTTTTTCGCATCCTTGCTAGCTCTTATTTCAACTTCTTGTCCCTCCTTTCTAGAGCAGTTCCCTCTTACTCTCTGCACTGTTACTCCTGCTCTGAGCTTAAGCCATTGATTCTACAAATGCTGACTCCAGCAGAAATGGCATATGAACCTCAAGCTACACACTTGAAAAGCTCTGAGTCCAGGAGCTATGTTTGGATGCCTCCAAACAAGCTTAACTGTGCCCCAGCCCCACTCAAAAAAGGTTACCAACACTACTTCTGCCTTGTAAGAAAGGTCTGGTCCTTCTACCTGAGTGCATTACCAAGGTAGCTGAGTCAATAGCAGCATTTGATGCTGAACTTCTTCAAGCTGACGTTTAAGACAGGAAAGATGCAAACCATCAAAACCTTCATCTTCCTTTTTTCCTCTTTCACTCACCTCTTGGCCTTCTCTTCCACACACAGAAATTTAAGGGCTCTCCATGATGGAAAGTAGTATTTTACTGCTCAGCATTTTGTTTGCTACCTTAAATTTGACTCCATTGTCAAACTCCCATTTAATGTACACAGAACTTGGAGGTTATTTATTAGACAAAGTCCACACATTTAATTGTAGAATTTTCATGTATTTTAAACTGGAAAGCTGCTATTTTCTGATTTAAAATATTTCAGTGTAGAATAAGAGTAAGTAAAAAGTGTGACTAGTTACGGAAAACAATCTAATGTTAGCCTGAAACCTTTCTCAAAGAACAGTACAGCATAAATAAGATCTAAAAGTTAGGTCTGTGGCTATTGCAGAAAAGATATTTCTGAAAGATTATGATTTTTCACATTCTAAATCTGTCCTAATAACGTATACTACGTTCTTGAAAATATTGAAAGAATAGATGTAAGTAGTGGGTACTTTCTGCACACATAGTAATTAGTAATACACTTATCAATTCCTATTACTTTGAGGGAAATGGGATTGTTTAGTCTGCAGAAGAGAAGGGTTGGATGAGACATTATCTCCACAACTGCCTTGAAGGAAGTTTGCATCTTCTTAGAAAGAGAGGTGAGGCACTGGCACAAGCTGCTCAAGGAGGTGGTGGAGTCACTGTCCCTGGAGGTGTTCAAAAACCATGTAGAGGTGGCACTGAAGGACATGGTTAGTGGGCAGTATAGGTGGGAGATGGACTGCTGCAGTAGATGATCTTTTCCAACTTCAATGATTCTATCATTCTACTTTTAAACTATATCATCCCCAGTTTACAGAACTGTATCAAGAGAGAGCAGATAAAAAGAAATATATATGTGTTTGTATATATATATACAACAGGCAAAGATCACACAAGAAGCCAGACTGATGGAAAAATATACCTTTAAATGTGAGTACTGATACTGTTTACACTCTGAGCACTGATTCTAGGGCATACTTCCCAGATTCACTGAAATAAACCTACAGTTAAATGTTCACAGATCTGAACACTTCACTCAAGTGTGATTCTCAACATCTATTCATTAAAGAAAAAGCTAGAATGATTGGGGAAAAACATTACTGTCACAAAAAGCATGCAGGCACAACAGACTGCCTTTGTTCAGAATGTTGCTTTTCCATTTCCATTTTCAACTCTACTCAAAATTTTATTTCAAGATTCTTTTATTAAAAGAAAAAATAATAATAATAAAAGTAAAGCTTACTTTGAAAAGCAGACATATCTGACAGTTCCTGCAGCAAGGAACATCAGAGAAGTTTTACGAAGTAAATAAACGTAAGAGATTCTTTGAAAAATGGTGTCTTCCTGCTTTACACTACATACTATACAAGAACACCAAGCTCTCCCCTCAACAGATGATCTCCCTCAACTTCAGTATTTACATAGTGCAGTTACAAAGAGTTTCTTCCTCGCATGATTATTAAGCACATTCCAGCCATTAGGAGCAGGAAGCTAATGAGCCCTATACTTAGAACTAAGCCAGTCTCTCTAGTCTCAGACATCCTTGTATCTCTGTTTACGGTTTGATCCGTCTGTAGGTACCACATGTAATAACAGAGAATGTTACAAAGCAGTCTTGATTTTGCCTCTCTTCCAGCCAATAGGCAAAATAATTTGCAGACTGTATTAATGGTATCCAAGAGCTACTGCTGTATGTAACCTCTCAAGAAATAGCAAGCATGAAGCTCAAGAAAAAAGATAATTCCATTTTTTTAATTTATTTATTTTTACTTTTTTTGTCTTTAAAAGAACTACTTTCATGTTTTTACTGTTTCTTTTTATGTGTTTATACACACTTTTAAATGCAAGTGATTGAGTTTGGGGAATCAAAATGTTCATACAAAAAGCAGTGCCACTAAAAACAAACCTGGATTTTACTTAAATGTAAGTAGCTGAAGTTATAAATATGTTTGGATTGAATGCCAAATAATTTATCTGGAAATCAAAAATATTCATCAGCCTGAGGCTGTTGATCATTTCTGTAGGCAATCAGCACAATTTCTGCTTAGCAGGTGACAACGGGAAAAAACTGCTAGCTACTTAGTTGCAGACTAATTTTTATTTAGCACAGTATTCTTACACTAAATATAACAATTTTCTACATCAGCTGAGCAAAAGCTAGTTTTCATGCCCTTCTGAGTCCTACACACATTTACTTCCCACAGTAGATGGAGGAATTTCCAAAGCTGAAAGCTATTTTGAGCAGCTTCCAGAGCCTCTCTTTGTAACACCTTCTTAACTGTGATTTCCTAATCACTATGCAGAAGACTTCACTGCCTAATTAAAGGACTGGTGCAGTGATGAAGATAAAGAATACAGAGCAGGGCTGCAAGCTAATCTACAAGCAAAACACAGGAGCTACTTGTCAAGTGTAAGGGCATATTTTATCGACAGCTGTGTCCAATAAGGATGAGTTATGTAGTGAAGGTTTAATGTTAATACATTTCAGTTTTTCCTATTTCTTACTCATTATACATACTGAGGGCATTTCCAATTCTCCCACTCTTCCATCTCATTGTAATGTAATTAACATTTTAACCCCTCTCAAAATGCTTGTTTTTTTACATCATCATGGACTTTTTCAGGCAGTTTTCTACAGAACTCTATATCTCAGCAGTGAAGTTTTTGGCCTGAAAAATGCAGGTGAGGTGTTTTAGTTTTGGTGCTGAGTGAATCTGCATTAGACATCCGTTATTTGTACCTCTGCAACTTTTTTTTTTTTTCCTACATATGTCTCTATATATCTATATAACACTAAGTATATATGTCTACTTATATTAAGGTTACCCAAAAATATAGAAATATTAAAAAGATACGGATCAATAATATTATACACCAAATACTTTACATAGTGTTATGCAGTTATTACTACTATTATTATTATTTTAGAAGATTAGGTTGTCATCTCAAACATAAGCCTTAAATTCATTTTTACAAACAACATTAAGTTCACCTGTGAGCTGGACAGTCTCCATTCATACCACCCATCCCCTCTGTGAGATGCCAGTCCATTTAACAGAAAAACTGACTCCTGAGGAGGTCTACCCCTGTATAATCCACATCACAGCTGATAGAAAATTCAGAGCCGTCTAGTCAGGAGAAAGGGAAAAAAAAAAAAAAAGGCAATAAAAGTAGAAAACCATTCTTGGACTAAAACTGGCAGTCTATTCTATCCTTACACTGTAATCTTTAAATGTAAAATCACATTCCTCCTCAGAGGATTTTGCATATTTCTTCACTTAATCAGTGACATCTGGGACACAATCAGAGATGACTGGACATTCAAACTGCAACTCAAACGGGGAATTCTGCTAGGAGCACATAAATGGCCACAAAACTATGCCATAGGTACAAAGTGAAGACTTAGATGATGCTTTTAAGTTGTTTGACCTCAGTGACTGTGCCATACATAACATTAACAAATGTTATGTATAATGAAGCTTAATTCATTAGTGCCTTATAACTCACCAGGGCTTAGATAGATAAACAGACATTTTTCAACAGCATTTTGCATTTAGCAACAGGAAAGCTCAGGTCTTCTTTTACAGGAGATTAGAGGTGCTTATACTCTGTTCTCTTCCTCTCTTTTGACACTTTAAAGTCTTTTGATGGGAACAAAGCGGCCTGGCAGGTTCTGGAGCACATTCTGCCTCCTGCAGCTTTGGCTATCTGGGCTCAGAGCCAGCTCAGAGCACAGCTGGTGACCCTGAAGGAACCCACTATGAAGAAAGTAAGAAGCCACTGCGAGGGTTGTTGGTCCTACCTTGGGGGCTGATTTTTATCTCTGCATGTGCTCTGCTGTGCATCCTGCTGAGATGGACCACAGCTCAACATGTCTGCCTTCCCAGTTCAGCCTTGGTCTTGCTCACTTCTTACAGCCATCATGGTCAGTTGAGGCTCTTGCTTCACTTGCCACATCAGGATGGACAACCTGCTTTCTGGGGATTTTGAAGCTGCACAGGCTAAGGACCCAGCATACACCTCATTCTGAGCACCATGAGGCCTACTCCTAGTCTCACTCAGAGCCTACTCCCAGCCCATGAGCCTGGGATTTCTTACTGCCCCATTGCTTACCCCCACGCTGTGACAAACCCCACAGCAATGGTGACCCTCAGGCCACCCCAGGTGTGAAATATCACCAAAGAAAGGTGATAACTAAATCTAGGTGTCCTGTAGTCTGAGTAGCTAACTAAAGTTAGCCAGCTATTAGGTAACAGGCAGCAAGAAGATAGGGGTTCTAACATCCCAGTAGGAAAGAAGACGCAATCACCATTCTTTATAGAAGAAAAAATCAACAAAATAAATAAATAAATATTAATAAACAAACAAATAAACAAACCACTTGAGGTAACTAAGTTAATGACTTTTAAACAAGAATTGTGCCAGTGAACTAGGAATGGCACAAGGTGCCTGCATTCAGTTGCAATATGCATAGGTGCCAACCTGTGCAGTTGTGGATTGCTCTATCAAGCAGCAGCAGCAGCAGCAGTGTAAGGATGGCAGAGTAAATTGGACTTATGCTGACAAACCTCGACTACTGCAAGTATTCATGTAATCTAAACCACGCATAGGATTCCCTGCTCTGTACAAAAGCCTACAGCAGCAATACCCTGAGGCGCCTGTGCATTGATAAGGGAACTCAATCTAGGGCTGTGCAATCAAAGCACAGAGCCAGACAGGGACAAATTAGGCATTAGGATGCTTAACATCAAAATACCTAACCTCCCTTGTGGATCTAGTCCTAAGATACAACAACTGAAATGACTGGAAAAAGCACATGAGAAAATTTATAATTCTGTCTGTATTCTGTGTGAGGACTGGATTACATGCAGTAGATATTACATGAGTCACAAGCTGATGTGAATGGTGAATTTAAAAAGAAATATTGAATTAGCTCATTCAGTATTCTGCAGGAGTGAAACATTCATTGTAAGGAAATACTAGGATGTGAACAGATAATTAAAGGTTGTATTAGTGCACCTGCCTGAAGGGGACAAGTCAGTGTTGCACAAGCCATCTTCATCACAGCTTGTCCTAAATTCAGTGCTTGTCTTGCAGCCTTAAAGGAGCCTTTCCATTTGTTAATTTCTATTCTTTTGAATGTTATATTTATATGTAAGCAGTTTCTATATAAAGGTTGACTTAAGATATCCGTATATAAAAGAGGGAATTATTCTCTTTGTCTTACTTGAAGAATACATTATTTTACCTCCCCCACTTAAAGGACACATTCTAATTAAAGACTGAATTTTCTCAGGGTTTTAAATGAATCTGTCACGTAGCTTAAAAATTAAAAATAATTAAAGATAAGGTCTCAGGAGAATTATATTTCTGTGCCACCTCACTTCCATCTGATTCCTTTCACTAACAAATTGCTAGTTTCCCATTGTTTGTACTTTCTACATAATTAGGACTTTGACTGGGCTGTAGTTGATGGGATTACAGCAAACTCGTGGCCAGCCATTAGTGGGGCTCTATGTTAGAGTCAGCTCTCTTCAAAGCTTTCATCGATTACTTAGATACATGACTCAAAGACATCCTAAGTATGCAGTCAACACTAAATTCAGGAGAGCTGTTGACTCTATCAAGGATACAGAGGTCTTGTAGAGAGCTCTTACAAACTGAAGTGCTGCACAATCACCAACCGCGTGTAGTTCAAGAAGAGCAAGTGTCAGATTCTGCACCTGGGAAGGGGCAACCCTGGATCTACATACATGGGGTATGAGAGGTTGGAGAGTCGCCCCACAGAAATTAATCTGAGGACTCAGTGATCCTTGTGGGTCCCTTCCAACTCCAGATATTCTATGACTTTATTTCATAGAGTTCATTGTTTTGTGAGTAAAAACTATTTTGTCTTTCTTATAAATAACAACTATTCCACATGTGGTAGACAAGTCAGGGTCTAGCTAGTCCTTACCAGAAAATGATCTCCTCTTCACTTCTACTAATAACTCAGACAACACAGGTAGCTGGCATTTCACTGAAAAATAGTGTGGACAGCATGCTGTCCACGAGTAGGAATAGCCAATGTTCCTGCCTCTTGGGGGAAGATAGGTCTGTAAGATGCTTGCTATTTCGAGATCATAAAATCGTAGGGAGGGAGTTCTATTAGAGAGCTCAGTTGTGAAATGTTCATTTCATTTCACAAAATAAATGAAATATGGAACTTCTGAGTTTTACTATGTACTGTAAATAATATAAAATAGATATCTGCTGTAGATGCTATCTTACTCTGTGAATTAAATTTATTGTTTCTTCTTGCACTGCAGAGAAATCCACGCACATTAAACCCAGATAATCTGCCATCCCAGACACCTGTTACTGCCAGGTAGCCAAAGCCCTTATTTTTCCAAGGCAGATGTTCTGGTCCACATCACAAACCTCAGCTCCTTTTAACTGCTACTATTTTCTCATCAAACCTCAACTATTCCATGGAACTCATGGACAATTTTTTTCACCAACTTACAGCAAAAAAAAAAAAAAAAAAAAAAAAAAAAAGAGACAAGAGAAGAAAAACAAGAAATGAAATAAAGTTGGAATAAATACTATCTCAAAATCAAATATAGGAAATAATAATTTGTTAACAATGTCATACCTTTGCAATAAGATAAAACTCATATCCTTACAGGGAATATAATCTTTGTTTAAAAAACAGGTGGAAATAAAAGGGGAGCACACCAACCACCATTTATTAATTGGAACCTAAATATAGAGTGTCAATGAGAATGTTTTATCAGTGTCTCTAAGGCTGAAATTTGGCTGTGTGCTGTTCTGAAGAAGAGGAAGTATATATATATATATATGTGTGTGTGTGTGTGGCAGAACAACAGAAACACAGTCTTCACTGTTTAAGAGATATTACTTTCAAAATTGTTTATTTATAAAAAGTATTAAAAGAACCATAATCACTTGTTGCTCCTTGTTTCCCCAGTTGACAGCAGAAATAAAATATAAAATGTAATACTTGCTTCATTTTAAAGATCATCGCGTACGCCTGCTGCCATACAAGTACTCAATTAGAAAAATATGAAACTCTGAGCGACTGAAAAAAAAAGTAAAAATAAACCACATATTCAGAAGTGGAAATTATTTTCTGTCAAGTACAGTTGTAGTCTAGAAATGCAATTGATCAAAAGTCACACTCTCTTTATCTCAGTTCTTATCTCTCTCATAAGATGTACTAGTAATGTTTTTTTTACAGGAACTCCACTAACTCTTCCCTTCACTCTGCAATGCAGTGAAAAAAAATTGCTTTCCTTAAAGATTATTTCTACTGCTTGATTTCTTTTTACTTAACTGTATGAAAAATTTCCGTAATTTTTGCATATGCTTATGCATTTCCCTCCTTTTTCCAACATAATTACTTCCAGTTTCCATATAATTACTATTCAAAAACAAGAAGAAATGTTCCTGAGGCAAATCTATGAAAGTTTAATTCTTTCCTTTTCTCATTCTTTATGAAACTGATAGGAATTTAATTACCTTGGAGACTATACCTCCTGTCAAGTTTGATTGAAATCAACCAATGGCTTCAGATGTTGTAAGGGGAAGAGAGTCACACAAAGTCATAAATATTACTTAAAAACACAACTTTTACAAAAAAACAAAAAACAAAACATAACAATTAAAAAAAAAATACCACTGACAAGAAAACCACATTAACCCCAATCAACCACTGTTTCCTTAACAAACAAACAAACAAACAAAACAACAACAACAACAAAAAGGAAAGGGTCTCATCTCTGAGCTATGTTTCAAGGGTATGAATTTCAAAAATTCTCTGAATCCTTCTTACTCCAGTAGAGGAAAAAGATTATTCAAATTCAGTAACTTTTAATGAGCAGTGCAAAAAGGCTAGGAACAAGTTTCATTTTCGTAAACCAGTCTGAACTTCCAATATTTCCTCATGAATTTATGTTGCTTTTTAAATCTGTAATGCTGTTTTAATACATGCTCTTAAATAGTAATTATAAAAAGTCGGCTTGATTGTAAATCCCAACTTCACATAAATAATATATTTTTTTTCTCCATTTAAAATTTTTATTTTCAAAGTTAAAATAATTTGGAAGAAACTCCTCCCAAGATTAACCTTTGTTCAAATCACAGCCCCCATAAACCACAGAAACATCAAAAGCCTGGGAAGATAAATCTCGTCTTTGAAATTACTGAAAGCCTTCATTAAGCCTTAATATATGCTGTCAGTTTTAAACTAAATAATAGATGAGATTTTAACATAATCAGAAGAAAACTGCTGGTACCTGCCTCGATTACTGTCACAGTTAAATTGACAAGGTAATTTTTAAAATAGTGACTTCTCTAAGTCAGTGAAAGAGTGACAAGCATTCACTATTTAGAAAACTTTTCTTCATACAAGAAGGAACCGTCTTATTAGAAATTCACTGGTACAGATGATGAAGTATCTTTAAATGCTGGTCTACCGTGTGGGTAAAACCTGTGTGCTCAAATTTAATAAACAAATCTGAAAAGATAATTCTTCCTCTTGGAAAAATAAATAAATAAATAAATAAATAAACTTTTACTGTCATTCTTGTCTCAGGTGAAAAAAACCTTTTGTATTAAGTTTGTATTAAACACGCATTCTAGGATTGGACTACACACTATGCTTTAAAAACTACATTTAGTATTCCATGTACTATAATGATAAGGACCATATAATGCAGACAGCTGAACAGCTAAAAACTCAACTCATGCTCATCTGGTATACTAAAGGCCATATGTAGCTTACAAATGAAAGCAAAAACCCCTCTACTCTGTAGCTATTTCAGGAGCTCTAGCACACCCGCTGATAACAGAGGGTATGCATCTCCCCTTCTCTCCACATCCACATGCAACCAAGAACAAAGAAAACAAAGACAAAAGAAAAACAGACTTTACTGTCCATCATAACAGCAACCCAGTCTCTTCTGACTTCTCTACTTTGGGCTAGCTAAGCACTGCCACTCACAGCACAGTACCATATCCAAATCCTTGTGAGTTAATCTTCTTTCATGGAGTTTTCACCTCCATAAGCTGAGAAGCTGATACCCCACTCATCCCTTATGCACCTGGACTTTCCTTCCTTCCTCTCCTCTTCACCTACTTCAGATAATGCTGGCATTGTCTAATGTACAAAATGAATGGCTTCCAGCTTCTTATTTGGGCCCATAGTCCTCCTAAGCTTGACTTACGCAACACTAGAGCTTCTATCCAAAGTAGCTTTGAAAAGGCTTTCCTGCTTGCAAAACCATTTTTTCCATAAACTTAATGATGGTGAAATGACAAAGGAGGCATTTCACCAATAGAGGTTTGATTTAGAAAGTACTGTATTTCTCATTTAGAAGGTTACCAGAGACTTTGTGAACAAAGTAATGGCTTCACAATCTTGTTTAAGATAGTCATGTTTTGTGCCTATCAGCTGTGTTTTCTACAGACACATCTCACTATTTTAGCTGAAAAAGGAAAAAAGGATTAAAATGGGATTTCATCATTTCTAGTACTTCAGAGGTAGCTCCAAGTTTTAGTTGCTGGATTTTCCAGTAAGACTAGAGAAAATATCTCAATGTCTCAAAGCTACAACACTATAGATAATATAATGCTATGACATGTAGCCCTTTATCATGGTGTGGATTTTCTTTCTCTTTTTGTTTTACATAACAAAATTACAAGTGAAACCACTCTCAAACATTTAATCCCCTCCAAGTAAAGCCGAGCACTCTGGGCAAGATCTGGGGAACTCGACCAGATCTTAAAGCCTAGAAATTAATTCATGTCATGCAAATGCATGAAACGTCTAGGCATGAAGCTATATAAAAAATACTTTAAATAAAAACAAACTCCACCATCTACCTATGAAATTGAATTTATGACTCCATCCTTCTTTGGATTTATGTGTGATGACAAAACATAGCACAGTCTCATTTCTCTTTCCACCTTCCAAGGAAAATGAACAGACCTGAGTAGCTGAAGAGAAACAAGGAGTGTTGTAATTCAAGAAGAAGGAATAAAGAGTGGATATTCTCCTATATGCAACATGAGCTTTAAAAGCTAAACTCACTGTTACCAACATCCCTCCATGATTATAGGACCATCTCATCTCTTTACATCAGAAAAGAAATACCATATGCTGAATTCCTCTTTGAATGGACTGATAGGATGGAAAAGATAGTGACAGTGTATACATATATCTCTGTATGTCTGTAATTGTGTTTCTATGTGTGCAAGCAGAGAAGCCTTACATATTTTATTTGTAATAAATTTCTTTTCTGATTTCTTATGTAAAGTGAAATGGAGGCTATTTTTCCCCTGTTCTGGCCTCAGTATACTGAAATCTTGACTGTTATTGTTACTTCAAGTCACATCTATCCATATGGCATACAGTGCATATATCCAGCATGAATGTTTCATGAATATTTTGGGGAAGCAATTGCAATGTAAGACACAATGTGTATTTCAGATGACACATGATTGATGTGTTTGGAGATCTGGATTTATTATGTACTAGCAACATTCATCTACCACCAGAAAACTAGTCTTTCCCCATACCACACTGACTAAAGTCAAAGAAGGAAAACAAATGTGCATTTTGAATGTATCTGATCTTTTACTGAAACAATGAATTAATTTACTGTCATGTTTGTTTTCAGCTGTCTGTCCCCAAAGACAGAGCACAGAGGCAGAAACAACATCCAAACACTCTTGTATTTGCCACCAAAGTTTCTTCATGCACCACATCATCACTAGTTTTGGAATAAATTTTAACACCATGTGTTTTTGTAAGTAGAACTTTTATTACATAAATCATTCTACTCTTTAATTTGATATCTCCTGTACTCTAAAGATTATCTCTATTGTTTTGTTCACTTTTTCCCAATAGTTAGAAAGGTCAGAATTTACAGAATGACCCACGCTAGTCAGCAAGTAGGTATTAAGACAGGAACCTGGATGAATATACATTGCCATTTCATCTATGCTTTAAGAAAGCCGAACTCATGAAAGGTGATTTCTTCAGATTTATTTTTCTTTCTCCATAATAAAACAAAACAAAAAACAGTAACAACATTCCCCAAAGATATACTCATACACACTACTTTGAAAAATCTTCTAATGAAGAACAAATAACTTTTTGAAATCAAGAAAATTCATGATGAAGAGCTTCCCTCTATTTCATTAATAGACTGTCTTCAAAAAACATTTAATGTAGCACCTTTGTTATACGCAAGATATTTGCTTATTTCCTACAAATACTGCATAAAACTAAGAATTTATTATGTCTGTGTATTGTTCACACCAAGACAGCCTTAACAGAAACTTTTAAGTAGCTCTGAAAACCAAAGAGAAAGAAAGCTTCAAGGGTTTCCATACAAGGGAAAGGAGAAAACAAAAATGACTGAGACAGAAGTGGTCTTCAAAAGCTTGAGAAAACCCAGGTGTCTACAATCTCATCAAGTTTCTGCCTTAACGACTCTTAAATTTCAGAGCCTGCCTGTGTATTTTCATTGCATGAGAAGATGTCCTTGGTGCTTCTCATGGTAACCCTGTGTCAACTTAGAAAGGAACAGAAAGCCTGGGAAAGTACAGTCACTCACACACACTGGTCCACTAAGATTTCAAATGTTGTTTTTTTGTTGTTGTTTGGTTGGTTTTTTTATGGCTTTTTTTTTTAATAGCCATTGAAATCTATTCCTCATTTGAGCTAAGGCCCACTGCTTGGGCCTCCAGAAAAAAAAAAAAAAAAAAAGGAAAGGTGGGCTATTTGTACCACATATTGTATGAGAACTCCTTATTCACTAGCAGTATTAGTCCAAATGTCCCACCAAACTCAGCTCAGCTCGGGTATGGAGCCTGCCACTCCTCTAAGTGGAATGCACAAGAAACTCCAGGAATATCTCAGAGTTAATTTAAGAAGCTGTTGAAAAATATGAAGTCAGACTCCATCTCAAACTACCTGTTCCTTACAAGTAACAGCTCAAGCAGGTAATGAAGTTGTTCTGAATCTCCTCCTGTTTTCCTACTGGTAAGAGAAAAGTTTACCACCTGGAGAGATTCTTACTTGGTAGAAAAATCTCTGGACCTTGACAAATGACTCTTAAGTGAAAATGAAAAAAAAACATATTGCTAGCTCATTTGGTATAATTGTGGAACTCCCTTGTTACAGTTTCTTAAGATCACCTGTTTCCTATTGAGTATCATTATTGTGGACATTTCAGACTCCATACCTGCATTTTCAACCGTCATATAATATGTACACTTTGCAGGATAGAAAACACTACTTTCCTCTTTCTTTTTTTCTTTTTTCTTTTCATAGATGTCACAGTGAGAAAAATACAAAGCAGACAGCCTGCTTATGTTTCATTATATTCATTGCATTTTAAGAGTAGTAACCCTCTGAGATGAAATAATTCTTTCACAAGGGGTAATGTTTATGGTCAGAGAAAAGAACAGCATCAAACAAGCTAACAACGTAAGTACATCTCAATTCATTTTTGGCACAGATGCTGCTGAAAAACCCATGTACTGTCTTCAGAAAAGAAAGTTTCTTACTCCTTTTCCAAAAGCGGATCTAGTGAGTGAATAGTATGCACTGAGAAATAAAAATACATTTCAGAAAAAAAATATGATGATACAACTCTCTGTACCAATTGCGGGGAAAAAAAAAGTAAATAGATATCTCTTGGAATCAGTAAGCACCCCTCAACAAAACAGCTAATTGTAATTTTAAATGAGGCCACAGGTGTTAGTTACCTAAATGTCTTCCTATGTGGCAGCTGCTTGTTGATTGGTTTTAGTGGACGGTTCTTCACATCAAGGAGCTCATAACAATTATTGCCTTTGTTGGCAGTTTCAGCATAAGCCAAGAACTGAATGGCCATCTATGCTCTCTCTGATGTGTAGCATGTCAATGAGGTTTGCTCATGCTGTACTTAGCTGTTCAGTGGTTAGACAGTTGATTTTAATTCCACCACTTTACTATCCAGCATATTGAATAAAGTAAATCTTCACGCTCTCAAAAACAAATCTATGGCTTTAGATAGAATTCTATCCTTGAAACTGAAACTAGGAGATCAACATCTACAAATCTAAATTCTTACCTTGGATGTCAGAATATTTTTAGAAAATATAATGTGGAAAGGCCAAAACATCTAAATAAAACATGTGAAGATATTATTTAAGAAAGGATAACAATAGATCATCCATGAATAAATGTGTCATGACCACACCTGACCACACAGTATTTTCCTACATAGAGATCCTATAACATACAATGGTAACAGAGATAAGGGAGGGAGAAAAGAAAATTATGTAAGATTAAACCTTCCTATTTTATTAGTTCAGGAACAGAACTCAAAGAATATTGTGGACTACACTAGAGACACTAAGCTCTATAAAGGCTGACTGATCTCTTCACATTTGCATTCATATGACTTTAACATCTATTCATTTGCCTTCCTAAGATAAAACATTTAATCAGTTTAATATACACAGCAAAAAAATATTGGACATACGGACATTTATACTAAGTAGTAGTAGTAGTATATGAAGAATCAGATTACTGCAGTGCTGACCTATATTTACTACTTTTATTAACTTAAATTGAAATTCCTCCTTATCTTTTGTATCATTCTATCTGAGCATAAACTTAAACTGGAATTCAATTTGCATGTAAATAAAAGAATGCCAGGTCACTGCGTTCTGATTCATAGGTGATTACCATCTAATGTTCCCATAATCAGAATATCTGACATAGTCTATTGTTATTAAAATAAAACAGATGAAAAATATAAACATAAATTCTGCTGTGATAGCTCTCAAACTTCTCTTTCAAAAACAAAGAAAGATCCTCAGAATACAAAGCAAGGAACACCAAAAACAGAAGGAATCACAGGTAGCTGTATGCATGTATTAAAGAAAAAGAGTGGCTGAGTTCAAGCCTTCATAGCTAGTTATAGTTGTTTAAAAATTAAGATTCCCTCTCTCAGCTCTCATGCTTCTCAACACCATCCATAAACTCAGAAACAACGTGGTGGAAAAAGCTCAGCTGCCATATTTGAATGCTTGAAATATGTGAAGTGTTATATAACTGGTTAGTGTTACTCTGCTGAGTAATATACAGGCAGCTCTGGGGTATACTTTCTAGTTAATGATACGTTTTAATTTACTACAGTGGTTTTGGCTGTTGCCTTGTGAGTTATTTTATGATGTTTAAAGATTTCCCATGATAAGAATACTTCCAACATATTTATAGTATTTTGATTTTCTACATGTTAATTTGGTCAGTTACCACTTCTGGTTTTTGATCATCTTTGGTGGTCAGAATTCTAAGCAAGTGCCCTTAACAGCACTGCATTACAAGACAGAATGAAAGAAAGACATTAATTAGGAAAAAATGAGGCTATAACTACTGTACATCAATAGCAGTCCAATCACCACCAACAAAGGGGAATAAAAAGGAAAAAATTAGCCATGTTCAAGTACAAATAAATTGAGTTTAAAATGTCTTGGGGAAGGGACAAAAAAGTCTATGAATCATACTGGAAAAAAAAAAAAAAGGAAAAAAGGACACGTGGAATAGAAAATTATTGGAAGGATAAATTTCTGTATTCAGGGTATGGGATCCTGATTTGTTGGCAGTAGTACTCTGGAAACCATTTTTAAAGGGCAAATAAGTATTTGTTAAAAGAATATAAGCAGTCCAGAGGCATGACTGTGATTTTCTGCTTGTCTACAGCTAGTCTTTCCTTTACATTTACATAAGAAGGCTCAGAGGAGACCTTATTTCTCTCTATAACTACCTGAAAAGAGGTTGTAGTGAGCTAGGGTTCAGCCTCTTCTCTCACGTAACTTGTAACCGAATTAGAGGGAATGGCTTCAAGTTGTGTCAGGGGAGATTTAGGCTGGACATTAGGAAATACTGCTTTTCTGAAAGAGTGGTCAGGCAGTGGAATGGGCTGCCCAGGGATGTGGTGGAGTCACTCACCCTGGAGGTGTTCAAGGAACGTTTGGATTTTGTGTTGAGGGACATGGTTTTGTGAGCACTGTTGGTGATGGGTGGATGGTTGATGAATCTTGAAGGTCTTTTCCAACCTTTGTGATTCTGTGATTCTATGATTCAATACTTGCTATTAACTTATTTTTTTTCTACCACAACTAGTCCTTTCCCCTTTCTTTGTTTTCAGCTATTCACTTAATGTCTTTTGCCTTTTTTATTCCTTTGTCAGTCATAATCTCAGAACAAAAAGTGATCTGAAATTGTTATTTAATTGATGGAATTCTGTAATACCCAATCTGCTTACAGGTAGCTAAGAGCATTTAAAGGAAGTCCTGACTTTCCTGACTGGCTACATGGTACTGCCACAAGCATAGAAGGATGAAAGACAAGTGAGAAACTATACTCATGACCTGCTGGACTTCATCTTTACCTTATGTTTTCCCCTTCCTTCCCAGATTCTAACAGGAATGAATTAGTGGGGTTTAATTTGCTTGTTTTGTAGGTTTTTTGTTTGTTTTGTTTGAAATCCCAAATGAATATTAATGAATACATATCTATCTATATCTATATCTATCATCTATATCTATATATCTATATCTATATAATCTATATCTATATCTATATCATCTATATCTCAATCTCTATCTATCTATCTATCTATCTATCTATCTATCTATCTATCTATCTATCTATCTATACACACATATATAATGGTGCCGAATGACCCTGTGGTAATCCAATCGTGATGCAGAACAAAAATGCCCAGAACTTTCTATGTTTCTATGTTGCACAATTTCCTTCAACACTTATGGCCAGAAAGTGGTATCTCTTGCCTTAATTCCACCCAGCTTTGAATCATAGTCTTAAGTATATGAAGTTGCTTAATTTCTCTACATTTTCTAGGAAATCTGGACAGCCATCACATAATTACTACAGGATCAAATTGCAGGGCAAGCAATAGAAATAGCAAACTAAATCTCGTTTATGACTGTATTCTTTCAGACATGAAGAATCAACTTTGTTAGTCATTAATTTTGTAACCTAAACTACCGCACCTATGGGCTTTCAAATGGAATCAATAGAGTTAGTTTTGACCTTTAAATTAATCAAAAAAAAGGTTATTTGAGAGACTATTTCTCTGATGTATGATTGTAACGCTGAAAAAATTGTACTAGCTCTGTCAATTTAGTAAAGTGGGACCTCCTAGAAAGGCATTCACAGTCTAAGACCCTCAACTCTGAAAGTGGATGCGTCTTTAGCTTCACGGAGTCTGGATTATCGACTCCCTTAATCGAAACACTGAAAGAGGCCTTTAAATATTAGAACAGAGGTTGATATTTTGATGTCTTGATGGCTATCGTTTTGTGATTCTTACAGACTCAATTTGAGGTAATTTCTGCAATTCTAAAATAAAACATAGTGACATTTAATGTTATTGTTTCAGACACTACGAGTAGAAAATATTTATATATAATTAGAATATAATTTAGGTAAAGAAATAAGTTTCTCTGATTGGGAACAGATGACAGAAAAATAAGTGCAAAGCTATATATATTAACAGAATTCAAATAAGATCTGTGGCCAGTTTGGATTTGGAGACTAAGAAGAGTCATTAGGGAAACAGCAGAAAAAGGTCCTGTTGATGAGGTAGTCTATCAACTGATGTGTGAATTAGCAAACTACTTTCTAGATGCTGAGAAATGTATTAGAATCTATCCTCCAGGCCCCTGAAAAGTAAATGCCAGAACAAAATTGCTTAAAAAGCCAATTGTATGTCACTCATTACTCGTGAAGAAATTCTGTATCTTCTCAACACAGAGACTTGGGCAGCAGCTAAAGGTGTATGCAGAAAGATTGCAGATTTACTCAGCTCAGATATACAAAGGTGTGCCTGTCCTTCTAGCCACACTACTGGGGCTACACTGAACTTGTTTCCCAGAAAGCCAGTGTTACTTTCTTTCTTCCTTCTTCTTAAAACAAGCAGACCTAATTTGTCAGCCAGTCTGACAAACTCATTTTTGGATGAGACACTACATGATTCCTATGGGTTAGTTTCAAATTAACTGCCTGAAAACACAAAATGTAATTTGGGTTGAAGGAGGCTCCTCAAATATTTGCCATTTTAAGCTTTAATTCTTCTTTTATGACAGTTCGTCCTTGTATATCTACATCAATGTTCCTAGAGTTATTTGAGGTATAGGCTTTAATTTCTCAGCTGAATCATTTTCCACTTACCAGCTTACAGTCTCTCTCGGAAGGGGAATAATGATGCTTTATTGAAGGCCATGATTGAGTGAATGTAATGATGTTAGTGTTCACTATCACATGACAGTACCCAAACTATATTTTGTCACCTTATAAAAGATTAAGTCCAAATGATATTTTAAATTTTTTTTAAAAGCAAAACAAGGACATATCTCTAAACAAGTTCTGCTCATTAAATCTCTTTCTTATATGGCTGATACATTCATACATTCCAGGTTCTCTTCTAAGATTTAAGAAACCATTAAATCATTTTATATAATTCTGCATACAGCTTGAAGCACATGCAACTTCACTGTTACTTAATATTAAAATTTTGTATCTGCTTTAAAAAAGAAACAAAAGTAAAAATGCAAAAGAAATTATAATCACGTTAGTTAAAGCAGTAGCTCCCAGACAGATCCTCTAAAATGTATGCAGAAATTGTCTGTCTTAAATTACTGGAAGTACTTTAAAGCTCTTTCAGTAGTTCAATACTCAATACAGTTTCACTCTCAGAAAGGTCTACTGTGAAATGTAATAAGCCTTAATGGATTATTCTTAAAAATAATATAAAATCAAGGAACTGAAAAACTATGGCCAATTCCTTAAAAACAAAATAAAAGTACAAAACAAACAAACAAACAAACAAACAAAAACTGAGAAATCTTTCTTTCTCTTGTAGTGTTTTCATTATATATACGCTTAGGGATGGAGGCACTATCTTTCCATTCCTTTTGTTTCTTTCACTTTGATAAGACCACAGATACCACAGATAGAGTGAAGCTAAAAAATGCATTGTCCTTTTTATCCACTGTCACTGAAATTTACTCTAAAATTGCAGTGATAATGCTTATATTGCTTACAGCTGAATATTCTTTTGAAATACAGCTAATGCTTGGCTGAAATTCAGTTGTTTCCTGCTTTACTTACGAATTACTATTACAAAAACATGCCTCTAAGTTGTTCAGTTGTTAGTAGCATTTTACTATACCATAGTATATTGTTTCCCTGGTGACTCCTAATCAGCCTCATGGAAAGCAATGATGAATGTTACCAGGAACTTTAGTTCAAATCTTGAACTAAAAGAAACTCTTAAGCCACTTTTAAACTATAGCTTCAAGAAGTTCTCTCCTCAACATTGTTTTATCTGCATCTGAACCTAAAATTTCAATTAAAACTTTTGACCACATGAAATGAAGTTTTAAAAGTTTCATTTCTTTTCTTATCATACTAACTCTCCTTTCAAAATTACAGGTTTGGCCCTTTCTAATATATTTCAGTTGATATGAAATTAAATGTGAAAATTTAAAGTATAGGAAATGAGGGTCTAAATTCAGGAAACTGGAGAAAAGTGATTTAGTCTATCTCCAGGGCTGTACTAGAGAAACTAAAATCAGACAGTATTTGAGCTTGTACTTAAAATATCTGCAAATACCACCATCTTTTCTCCTTTCTTCTTTCTTTAGAAGAAGAAATATTACTTTTGCTCATCTTAACGTGCATCTTGCAGTTCACATTCCTTCTCAGAATGAGAAATATCTGGTTTTACTCCTCTCTCTAGATCACATTCCTCCTTCTGAAAGTAGACACTATGAGTATAACTGTGAGAAAGGTTTTGTGATTGTCTGTTTACAAAGGTTGAAGTTGGCTTAGTGACAAACCATCTCTACTTTTCCCTAAAATAAGAAGGAATAAAAGATAACCAGAGCTTTCAGACTTTCCATTCAGTTTTACCTTGTTTTATGAATAGTTTTCAGCAATCTATGGGTTCCTCTGTATTGAAGTTGCTTGTTAATGTCCCTGAAGGTACACATAAAAGATGTCCAGAAGTGGCACTGAGCACTGAATCACACCTTATCATCTGCACTGCTCACTGCTTTGATACCAGACTCTTCTTCAAAGTGAACTAACCAGCTCTTTACAAAGTAAAGCTTCTGTCCATTTTTGGAGATAATTTACTCCCCCTTCTACTCTCAAGACATAGTACAGATGACATGATACACAGCTGGCTCATATGACCCCACACATTCTCTCAACCCTATCTCAGCATACTTTGCCTCCTCAGACATCCCCCAGTTACACCACAGAGCAACACATACTTTCATGTTCATATTACGCAACATGAAGTTGGTTGGCTCAAAGGAACACTGATATTTCAAACAGTTTGGATTTAAAGAAGAAATGTTTTATTACTGCTGAGACACCATAAGGGACAAAAGATATTCAGAGCAAAGTGATATCTAGTGTGGACATGATCAGTGTATCCCAGAGATAACTAGTCTGAAATACTTATAACGTAACCCTGTTTGTACAGTAACAGGGGAAGGGAGTGCTCCCTGCCCTTTTATGCAGGTGTGCAGACCTTCTTTGGAGGGCTATCCAAGAGAAGAAAGCTGTTGAAACACTCTACCTACAAAACCCAAAATTACAGGCTTATCCCAGTATTAATGCTGAAACTTTTTGCCAGGTACACTGACCATTTACCAGGTGAGGGTTCATTTTCCATGGTGAATGGTTAGCTGGGGGGAGATCAAGCCATTATGTTATCTACCTCAATAACCTGACTGGAGGGTATTTTTATTTATTTATTTATTTTTTTCCCCCTCATAGCCCATTTCCTTCCCAGGAAAACTAAGGCTATAGAGAAGCAGGTGCATACTGCCAGTGGAAGTCAAGGAAGGTGAAGAGCTCTCCCAGATTTCAGAGATTAAACAAATCTAATACTGTTTATTAATTTGGCCTCCACAGAGAATGTACAGATACATGAGAACACCTCATTACTATAAAGCCAGTCCTAGATATTTTGCAGATCAAATGCATGAAAAAAGCACACACTTTTGCACTAAGAAATCAGCCTTCTAGCACTGACTACAGCAATATACAATGCACTCTGGTTTCCTGTTGAAGATCATCTTGTCTTCCACAGAGAGATTTGTGGTATTTCTGGAAATTCTTACAGATATCCATTCTTCACTTTAAAATTAAATTTATTCTCTGCTAGCAATATATGAACTGCTCTAATGATTTTTAGGTAACTAAACCCATGATATTTTTATTAAGTTTTTTATCTACTATGATTATGTGCCACCTTGGAATACAGCTAAAAATCTTTTTTGGGATCTATTCATTATATCATCAATTTTACATGATGCCAGCAATTTGTGATTCATTATTAGTCCTCACACTAAGTGAGGACACACTAAATCTAATATTGGAAATCCATTGACAGCCACATGCCCAAAAATTCTTCAATGACATATTACCATAGCACTAACTTTTAGTGCAGACGTAAGGAAGGATAAACTTCAATAGATTTAATGTTAAACAGTTCTTCTCAAGACTGCAGAAATGGTTTAATGGCAGAGATTTTTGAAGGAAAAAAGTGCAGAAAATGAAATAAACCTGTCTTTAAAGACCAAAAGCTCACAGAATTTTGAGGAAGAGTTCAGCAGTTGTCAATGCCAATAAAATTTAATGGAGTAGATACAAAGCAAAAGACAAAATCAATATCTAGGTGTTTGTGCTACATTTCTTTGTAGTTGTCAAACCTTTGAAGTTGTTAAATAAGGACTTATAGAGTAAGAATGGATGTCTACTTTGACATTTCCTTAATGTCATGTCAAGAACCCAACAACTCACATGCAAAAAAAAAAAAAGCTTGTATGATAGGGAAAAGAAACTCAGTCTTAGAACCATGAGTTGAAAATTGCCTGCATAAATCCTCAGACTGTTTTCATGCAAAACTCTGATGAGTAAACAAAACTTTCTCTCAGGAGAAATATCTTTGAGACATAGACACTTTAGCATGTATGCACATTAGAAAAGAGAATCCCTTTATAGGCTTAAATGGTTTTATGACAGATCATTCTTTAAGTATTCTTTGTCAAAGCACCTTTCTGAGGTGCCTCCTTCTGTACCATTTGACCATAAAACAGTTCTTCTGTCAATTAACAATGCAGTCATCTTTCATAAAACTCATACAAATCCACAGTCCCTCCATGAGAATCCAGATCACTCAGAACTACTGGACAGAGGCATCGTCTCTTCTCACTGAAGTTGCTATGAGCTGCATTCCTATCTCTAATGGGACTGGGACTTGGCATAGGGAAAAGGCTAACAAGGTTTGCTCCCTTAGGAAGCTACCTCCTCCTTAGCCAGCCACTCTACTATGGAAGTGGGGGAAAGTCAACCTGACTGTATAACAACAGCTGGGAGAGTATTGTAGAAGGGGAGGTTAAGGCAGGTAAACTGGAACGTAAATTCAAGCCCCTCTGCTGACTCCCAGTTGAGCACTTCGAAGGCTCTGATTGATGATCATTGTTTAAGCTGCAGCAGTACATGAGATAACCATTATCATCCCCCCCCCACACCCTTTCTCCCCCCTAAATTTCGTAGTTAAAATAAACAAACAGTTTGAGGGACTTAATTTCTTCAACTGCTGCAGCTAAATCCTGCTGGGATTGTGAATCAGATCTCCCAGCTAGTGCAGCTCAATGTCTGGCCTATTAAAATAAATTGAAATGTCCTTTGGTTTGTGTTAACCCTACAGTGATCCTGGACTAGAAATGCCATGTTTTGCCATCCCCACTCCTGAGGGAGAAGTTTGCAGCAGAGGGAAGGAGAATGGAAGGACAGACACAGATCCTCCTTAGCTGCCTAGCAAGAACTGGCATGAACTCATGGATCAGAGCCCTTACTCTGACCCAGATGTACCTTATCTAGTTTAGGATATTCTTCATAATTGTAATGTAGGTGTTGCACTTAAAATTTGCATCCTAACTTGTTCTGTATCCATCCCATCATGCAGAGATACATAACAAATGTAATAGATTCAAATTTACATTGAAATAAAAAATCCTAATATTTATATCTAGCAAATACAATTGTTTCTATTAGCAATATATGAAAAATTCTTACATAAAGATATTGCACAGCACCATTGGTAGAGAGGAACTGAATGATAAGATTCAAAGCAGAAGCATTCTGCAGAATGCAAAAAGTTTAAAACTTTCATTCCTTCAAAAAGAGAAATGGGTAACAGCAAAGCAGCAATGCCTTATTCTTTTTAATTCTTTTGACACAAACTTATAACTCTGACAGCTTTTTTATTCCTTCACATATTTCTGGAGGTCTGAGGACAGGTTAGGCACATTCATATTCCTTCAAGGTCACTCCTTGACTGCTCTGACAATAAGGGAAAAGTCCAGATTTACACAGTATCCTTATCTTCTGTTGATTTGGATATGTAATGTATTTCATAGAACCATATAATGGCCTGGGAGGAAAAGGACCACAATGATCAACTAGTTTCAACCCCCCTGCTATGTGTAGGGTCACCAAGCACTAGACCAGGCTGCCCAGAGCCTGGCCTTGAATGCCTCCAGGGATGAGGCATCCACAACTTCCTTGAGCAACCTGTTCCAGTGTGTCACCACCCTCTGTGTGAAAAACTACCTCCTAATATCTAATCTAAATCTCCCCTGTCTCAGTTTAAAACCATTCTGCCCTGTCCTATCACTATCCACCCTCGAAAACATTCTCCTTTCTGTTTACATGCCTCTTTCAAATACTCAACAGCCACAAAGAGATCTCCCAGGAGCCTTCTCTTCTCCAACCTAAACAAGCCCAGTTCCCTCTTCATAAGAGAGGTGCTCCAGCCCTCTGACAATCTTAGTGGCCTTTCTCTGAAACTGCTCCAAGAGCTCCACATCCTTCCTGTACTGGGGGCCCCAGGCTTGGACACAGAACTTCGGATGGGGCCCCACAAGAGCCAAGTAGAAGGGGACAATTACCTCCCTCTTCCTGCTGGCCACCCCTTTTTTTTAATGCAGCCCAGAACACAGTTGACCTTCCAGGGTGCAAGTGCATACTGCTGGCTCATTTCCAGCTTCTCATCTACCAGGACCCCCAAGTCCTTCTCTGCAGGGCTGCTATCAATGAGTCCTTCTCCTAGTTTGTATAAATACCTGGGATTGCCCCAGCCCAAGTTCAGTACCTTTCACTTGGCCTTGTTGAACCTCATTTAATGAGTTGTAATTCAGAAAAAGTAGGAACAGTTCTGGAGATCGAAAATCATGTCAGGAAACCAATTTCCTAATACTGGAACTGGTAAACGTAGTCCGTACGTTTGACACGTGTTTGACCTCAGTGACCACCAGCTGGACCAGGCAGGACTTCTCTCCTGGCAGTCACAGTTAAGGGTTTGTCAGAGTGCCACAATGATTTTGTCACAGTGATGACTTCTCTCTGCAGCCTGCATAATACTCTAATGTAGGCTTCTGACAAAGGTATTGAAAATAGAATTGGCATAACTGAAATTCAATGTGGGGCTGATTTGTATTTTGAATGTCTGAATTTCATTAGGACTATTCATTTTTCCATGACAACATATAATTAAAGCAAACATTACTAGACACTTCTGCATTTAGGGTTTTGGGCTTTTTTTCCTGCTACTGAGATCTCATTTTTAAATTTAGGAAAATTTCTAGAAATGCAAACTGATGGGAAGAAGACTCCAGAGAATATGTTGTCTTCCAGGAACATGTATGGATGAGATGACTTGCTGAGCAACACATTGTTAACAACTTTCAGGTTTTGAACAAAAGTAGGAGGGGGGTTAGTTTGCATGCTGTTTGCTTTAAGAAGGTAGTGCATAATCTAAACGAAATCTCCCACAAGACAGATTCTTTAGTAGCAAAGGAAGGAAGGAAGGAAGGCATTACCCCAGACATTTGATATGAAGGGTATGACAAGAGAAAGAACAAAGGAACAATTTGATACCACTTATTTTTGCTGTAACTGTAGAAAGTTCTACAAGGAATAGCAGGCTATCAGAAATCACTGCTGCTGCCACATCTACTTAAGGACAGAGGTAGCTAGCACAGGAGATGACAGTCAGTCACAAGGCACTTCCTCATCCAATGCCTCCCACTGTTAGATGAAGGTCAGAATAATCCCAGTTTATCCAATGGTAAGGGAAAGTCCTTATTCTGTCTCAAAGTAAACAAACCTAATTTTTGCTGGTATTAAAGCTCTGATCATTGAAGCACTTTGTAAGCACACAAGCACACAATACAAACAGTAGTGTATATGCAATGATCTGCCTCACCCAACTCAGGGTCGTGAATAGATAATTACATTTCAATACTTCATTTTTTCTCGATTTAACATCAGGACCTTGTTTGCCACTACCAACTTCTGGTGCCAGTTAAATGGACTATCCAGAGTTATGTGTTGATTCATTTGACCATTCAACTATTACCGGCAGTTGGAACTCAGCACAGTGTTAGCTCCTGAGGAATTACACGTTCAGTAATTCAAGGAATACAATTACATCAAAATTATTAGGTGCAAGATTTGGAAAGATCTACATTTGTGCAGAGGGTAGAAAGAAGTTCCAGAGGAACTGCTATCACCTCATTTCACCAGAAGGAAATAATCTTATGAATCCCTTGTTCAGGCACCAAAAGCAAGGCGAGAATTTCAAGCCCTGAACTGGTCCACATAATGCTTTTTCATTAGTTATTAAAATAAAACTGAAACACAGTAAACTATCTGATCAATTGCTTTCATCATTGGCTACTCACCAGTTAATAAATTGAATTAATTCCATTTAAAATTACTTTTGCTGAATTTATGAACAATTTGCATTTGATGCAAATACTCGAGTTTTCTAGAAGCGGAAGCGACTATGCTTTATCTTACACCATCTGCACAGTAAGTAACCACATAACATAGTGTGACAATATTATGGCAAACATGTAATAGCAACAACAGCAACTGTGGCTTGAAGCCAAGAACCATACTTAATCTGTGAAAAAGCTATGTTTTAATGCATACATTAAAAGTTATTCTTTTCTAATTCCAGAAATAAAATTGCTCCCATGGCAATATAAAAAGACATGTATCTTTGATGATAGGTAATTTGCCATCAGGAAGAAAATCACTAAATCACATAGAGCCTGAGCATTACCTCAGTGATTTTGCCTGGATGTGACCACAAGTACTGATTTAAAAACATTCTCAAAACAACTCCCCTTAGAAGTTTTTCTACATACTCCCAAGGGGAGAACATTTATGAGATACTCAAAATCCCAGCAGACTCTGAAGGAGAAAATGAGTAAGGTTTCAAAAGTCATCTAAACAATATTGAAGAAGCATGTCATCTGCTCCACCGGGCAAGACAAACGATCCTTTCTGTGGACTCTTTTAGTAAATATATACAAACACTCAACATGACATAATTCAGTTCCACAAATAAGTGCTGTATTTTGATACTGGAATGCTAAAATATTTCATTCATTACTACACATTTTTAACAAAATCATGTAATTGAAGAATTTTGGAACCTGCATTGACAACAACTCCCTTTCCAACTGTTCTTTTTGCTTTTAATGTGGCAAGGATTTCACCATCGCTGGTCCACCAGTCGTGCAGGCTCTGCCAGAGCACTGCTCAGCAGCCTTTCCATCTTCCTTGCCCACCTGCTTGCCTCTTCTTCCTTTCCTTCTCTTCCCCAGTCTCCATTTGCCTGTGATGGATTTGACTGCTACATTCAGACAAATCATTCCCAAATGCACTTCACCAACACTACACAATCTGATAACTTCAGCTGTCAAGCAGAAAATGTGCATTTGATGATGGCTTAAAGTGTAACATTATTCTGTATCTACAGTGAGATAGGGAATGCTAACAGCCTTTCTATTTTATTTTAATGTTGTGCCTGTGTTCAAAAGTCTCATTAAGCAGTGCTGCATTTTTCCTTTCAAGAAGGATGCCTGCCTAATATTTTTTCCTAAGGGTGCAACAAAAATATACATGAATCACCTTTATTTGCTAGATTATCTGCTGAAAGTTCTCTGCTCTCTCCAAGTTTAGAAAATAATTTATTTCATTTTGGCAGATCTATATTTCTCTTGACAAAAAGAGTCACAAAAAATGCATTGTTTGTCTACATTATTTACTTTTTTGTCACCTCCATACATTATAGACCCATGCTCCATTTAGAGCAAAAATTTTGGTGATGCGTGGAGTGAAGACATTGCTAAATATTAAAACAGTGCTCGCCACGAGGACAAGTTTGAAGAGTGGAACAGAAGCTCTTTGGTAAGGTAAGATGAATTGTTGACAGCTCTCAGGAGACAGAGCTTATATTGCCCTGTGAAAGTATACAGCCACTAGCACATCAAAACAAAGTTACTTGGAAGAAATAGAGGTATTAGTTATAAAAATGTTGTGGTTTAAAAAAAGAAAAAGAAGAAAAAAAAAAAGGATTCATTAACCTTATTTACCTTATTCTTCTTACAGTATTAATACTATAAATATTACTACTTTTATTAACTAGTATTAACTAGAGGAATCACATGCTCAAGAGTATTTGAGAAGATTTTAAAGAAAGATACTTGAATTCATTTGCATTCAAAATTTCAAACTGACAGAAGTCACTCCTTTCCCAGTCCTATGTAAACTAGCCCCTCAAATAGGGTTCCAAAATCTCTTTTCACATTCCTGCTACATACCACTTATCCACTGAACTCCATCTTTGGGAACAGCAGGAGGTAAAGTGCCAGCACATTCACTCAAATGCATTATCTTTTCTTTCTTTCTTTCTTTCTTTCTTTCTTTCTTTCTTTCTTTCTTTCTTTCTTTCTTTCTTTCTTTCTTTCTTTCTTTCTTTCTTTCTTTCTTTCCTTCTTTCCTTCTTTCCTTCTTTCCTTCTTTCCTTCTTTCCTTCTTTCCTTCTTTCCTTCTTTCCTTCTTTCCTTCTTTCCTTCTTTCCTTCTTTCTCTCTCTCTCTCTCTCTCTCTCTTTCTTTCTCTCTTTCTCTCTTTCTTTCTCTCTCTCTTTCTCTCTTTCTCTTTCTCTCTTTCTTTTTCTCTTTCTCTCTTTCTTTCTTTCTCTTTCTCTTTTTCTTTCTCTTTTTCTCTCTTTCTTTCTCTTTCTCTCTTTCTCTCTCTCTCTCTCTCTTTTTTTCTTTCTTTCTTTCTTTCTTCTCAGTACACTAAATAAAATAACAGTCCTAGAGTCGATGTTTAATTTTAGATGAAACTTATCTTTTATGTTTCTTTATCACCTTTACGCCCCACATCTGTTCTTGAAGGAAACCTCTGGCCTTAGAAGACTTCTCCGTGTTTGAGAAGTTTCCTGACAACACAATTTCTGCACAAAAGTAATATAGCACCATTATTGCTAAGTCACTGAACTTATTTCAAAATGACAAGCAAGTAGATCAGCAAAAACACTTTGTCAAACTGTGATTTTTTTTCATAATTTTTTTTCCCAAATTCTATAAAATAATGTTACATACTATTGTGTCTCCAACAGGAATCACAGAGAAGCTGTTTTCAAAGCCCATCAGTATTCCTTCTGAAATACATACATATTTTTTAATTAAGCAAACAGCTTATTTGCAAATCTATAATTGCTCGAAATATTATGTGGCTCTGTCTCAGTGAGCTCTTAATTCAAAAAACATCAAAGACAGAGAATAACTTCTTTTGTGTCTCTAACAACTACTTAATCATTGCATCAACAATAACAACAACAAAAGATATTTTATGGGCTAAGCAATTATTTCATTTCCCTATTTAAACCTCAGTCCTATTTAGAAAATAGAAAAGTCATGCAGATCATACTGGAGAAAAGACAGTCCAAGAACTAAATGATTACCTCAGTAATGTATGATCAAATTAAAATATTTTCTAATCAAAATTATTATGAGTTCAACATTCAGAACGACCTAGAAATTCTATGGGATCATTACAAATTCAACACTGATCCAATACTTGTGACAAAACCAGTACGTATTCAGAATGTACTACATTAAGTATTTTTATTACTAGCAAACATTGGTGAAGAACACAAGTACTGTGAATGAAACTAAACTCACCAGTATTTAGACTTCCAGAAAACAAGAACACCTGAATGCATGAAGAAAGTATTGTTTGCAGTGAATGTGTAGCAATATGCTGAAAAAGTTCTCAGTCTTCATCTTGCAAAGCTTATCTCCTTCTGTGCCACACAAATGAAAAGTAGCATCATACATTTAGATAGCGAAATAAAAGATATAAAATCTTCAGTACCTTCATCTCTTTAAATAAACTACTCAGAATATAATTTATTTCCAAAATGGAAAAATGTTTTCATGGAAACTGGGAAAACTTTGATGTCTTTTTTATCTGGTAGTTTAATGAAACTGTTTAACATCCATGGTCACCAGAAAAATATAGCTTTAACATCATAATAGCAATAATTTATATTTGCATTACTGAAAAGTACATTAAAATATAGGTGACAAAAAACTGCAGTTGAAATTTACTACTTTTTTCTCTGTTCATTCCATTACACAAAATAAATACAATTGGAAAACAAACAAACAAACAAACAAAAACAAAACAAAACAACAGAGATCCACTCTTTTTTAAAAATTATTTTCTCACATGTAAAAGGCAAAACCCAGAATGGCTTTCCTAACTGAATTTCCCTGGCAGTCCAGGGGACCTCCCAGGTCCACAAAAGCCAATACAACCAATTCCAATTGACAATATTCTTCTTGTAAACTCGTCCTTTAAGTAAAGAGCCACAGTGCATTATAAATACCCATCCTAATGTGAAAGTAAAGCAGAAAGAGAGTTTGAAGGAAAGAATAAAAAAGACAGACTGAAAAACAGAGAGAAATGCAGGGACATAGAGAGATGAGATCAGAGTGAAAGATGGGGTAGAGTGTGAGAATTAACAAGAGAAAGGAGGACTGTGAGAGACTACAAAGAGGAGAATGGTTCACACCTCCACCAGAATCCCATGACTGCATTTGAGCACATGGAAGCCTGCCAAGACTGGCACAAAATTAGTAATTCTATCTTCTTCCCAATAGTGGTAGCCACCACATGTAAAAGGTGAAGAGAGCTGGAAGGTTTCCCAGAGTTTAATTTTCTCAGGAAAGCACTCAGCAGATAATTCTATTAAATTCTGAGACGTTGGATAAGAAAAACATAATCCCAAGTTTAAATTGCATGCCTATATAAAGTGAGAAAGGTGATTTTTTTTTTAATTATTTTTTTTAATAGGCAACATAGGAAAAAAAGAAAAATGGCTTAAACATCTGAGAACAGTCATTAACAGTCTCTAGAGACGGAGAGGAAAATCTAGTAAATTTGAGTCCAACATTTGCTTTTGAACCTCACATTGCTTTTCCTATTTAGAGGTGAATGTGTTTAAGTATGCACGGTGAGAGTAACAAATGGCAAAAGGATACAGTTCTTAATAGAAATACATCAAGCAGTTTATTAATTAATGCAGTACAGTAGGAAATTCCTTAATAAGTGATATTTATAGGAAATCAATTACATTTGCCAGTCATAACAAACCATGTAGTCTTATTGCAAGATGTACTGCTCTGGAAGGATTCTGCTGAATTTATTTTACCACTAGGTTTTAATTGTAAAAGGTAAAAACCATTTGAAGAAAATTCACTGCTAACTAACTGTAATACCTTATTCATCTTTATATATCTGTACCTCTAAGGTGCATGAGTAGTAATTCAGTAACACTAAGCATGAATACAACTTGTAATATCAAGTAAAACAAGTCTCCTTTCATTGGTAGCAAAAAGGTATTCTATCAAGGAGAACAGTGATATGGGCTACTTGAATTCTTGCATTTATAATCTATATTTCTTTCCATATTTTTTTGTGAAAAACAGTTTAAAAGATAAGAATTGTTACTTCTTGTTGAATTTCAAGACTATTTCTCAAAGTACAGCCAAATGCCTTTGTTTATGTTGAGGGAGAAGTGGAAAGCAGAATTCATTTTTCTACCTTACATTGCAGGAAAATCTCTACTAACTGCCAGAAGAAACTCAAACAACACAACAAATAAGAATTACGTAATACAAATTTAAAAACAAAACCAAACCCTAAAGGAAAACTAAAACCTTCTGCCTTGATGATACTGAAGAAAGTATATGAAAGTAAAATACACAGACTTAAACTAGAAGACAGTGCTTTCTTTTTTAATTCAAAAGATCTATTACCTTTAAAGTAAAAGTGGAAATTGACTCATTTGCAGCTAAATCTGCTATCATTCAGGGAGAATACAAAGTAGGGGGAGTACATAACTAAAAAAAAAAAAAAAAAAAAAAAAAAAAAAAAGTTTTTTTTTGTGTTTCAAAACAACAGGAAAAAAAAAAAAGGAAAAAATCAAAAGTGGATTATATATTTGGTATCATACATACATACATGAGTGATATTTATGATGAGAAATTTGCTTTGTTTCTTTAATCAGACAAATGTGAACTGAGTTGAAGCCACAAAAAAATGCTACCACTTGACCACAAGGAATATTTCCCTGAATGCAAAACGTCATCTAACTTAAAAAAAACAAATTAAAAAGCAGGATGTTTAAATATCTATAATATGTTAAAATGTAATCTAAGGAAGAAATAGAAAATAAACAGCTCTAACAAGTAAAATGTAATATGATATTTACATATTTGGTCTAATATATAAAAAAAATGTAGATGTTGCAGAGTATATTTTACTTGTCCAGAAAGAAAAGCCAATAAAATATGGGTAAAAAGGCAAATATATATTTTCCATATCAATATAGGGCAAAATGTGCAGTTATTTTATTACATATTACAACTAAAATAGCGGAGTTGTGTTGTGCATTACAAATTGAGTTTTTTTAATAACATCATATTGATAAAATACACAAGCAAGAGTGAGGTTTGTCATTTTTTAAAGACAGCTCTGTTCTAAGCAGTGCTAGAAGAGACATTGACATATCAATATTTACTTTCTAAATAATGAATAAATAATTTTGCACAGTGTTGTGTGCATCTCCCAGACTATAGAAAGGTTTTGTTGATCAAGTTGTGTTAAAAACATCTAAAATGTGTTTTTCTTTTGATCATAACATGAAGCAGACATATAAACAAACAATTTAATTTCAGATCTGATAAATTTTACCGAATAACTGATTGGTTAAAGTGTCTTTAACTCTAATAATTAATAGATATAACTTCTAAAAAAATTAAAATTGATTTACAATAATATGCCAAGATAAGCATCCCCCTTTAATCCGTAGTAAGTCATTAGGCAATTCCGTCAAAAGAAGTATACACTTATGAACAGATAACAAGATCTTTTCTGAATATGATGAGAACACGTCTGTCTTAAATCCTATTTAAAGTTTTGATTTTAGGCCTCATAAATGGAAACTATAATGGATAAAGACACTAGTGAAACAGCTACTTTGGGAATTGTTCTGAACAAAATGTTAACAGTGTGTTTTATTCTAAAATAATAAAGCGTCTACTATTAATGTATATCCCGGAACGCATGAAGTGGAAAACTGAACATTTCAAGTTCCCATGGTTACAGAAATGATTAATTTGATAGCAAAAGTACTTTTATCATATGTTCCTGAAATTTTAGGATTTACTCCTTAAACATAAATTGTTCTGTACTTTCTGCATTTTATACTTTGCTGCCACATAATGTGTATTCACGAGGGGTTTTGTACACACCAAATGTTTAGCATAGGCATGAAGATTACTGAATTGCTTTTAGAATTAGGAAAAAAAAAAAAAGAAAGAAAGAAAGAAAGAAATTTAGGACATTTCATATGAAAATTATTTGTTCTGTTCAGTACAGGCTACAAGTAGATTATAAGGTTTAAAAAAAAAAATAAAATAGTTTTCTCCATGACCCAAAGAATGGAAAGACAGCGAATAAATGAAAAATAGTAATACCTTCCTAAAAAATAAAGAAATCAGAATATTGGAATTTCTAAAGATGAAATTAGCAGAGAGATGCTGCCTATGGAATTAGAAAGGTTCCACTGAAATTAATTCAAAAGTTCTTAATAATCTTGCCTTTCATATGAAAGAATGGAAGACTTTGGCATGGTTAGTATAAAACTCTTTGTTTTAAACAAAAACTAGACAAACAAAAAAGTGCTATTTACTGACCAAGAAATTTCCTAAAGTATTTCTAAGAAGATCATTAGGTGAATCTAGGGCACTGGAAACTTAGTAAACACTGATATCAAGTGCTGTCATGTATATTTTCTGAGTACAGAGAAGAAGCAGCATACTAATGAGAATGCCAATGGTTCTGTTTTGTTGTATCTACTGCCAATATTGATTTCCCAAAACACTCTACAGAGCAGTTAAAAAGAAATTAGCATTCCTTGATCTGTAAATCTATTGCTTAAAACTTGCAGAGCTAGAACAAGGTTTATAGCATGTATAAAATAAATACCTGGAACATCACAAAATGTATTTTAAGAAACATCTCTCTACCTTCATAAAAAGAAAGTACTTTAGGATCAAATAAAACCTGCTGTGTGTGTGGAACTTCTGGATTATCATCTAGAAGAAGGGGATCAGATAAATCATCCCTAAGCAATATAAGTTGGTTTTAAAGCTGACTTCTGCTGGGCAGAGGAAAGTTTTCAATTTAATTCTTTCTAATCGCTTGCCTTAGTTAATACTCGTGCCTGACCCTTCACCATCAAAAACTGGAAAAAACAAGTAATCTTGCTGCCAGTGAGTAAAACACACTGTGCACAGCAGAATACCAATTCAGCCAGCAAAGCTGGTTTCATTCCCATTTGTTGTCTTTTTCTGGTGAAGTACATCATTAATGAAAGACTACAAATAAGCACAGTAATTTGTTTTTCATGTTAACCTCTTCAGCTCACAACTAAACACAGCACGACAGACTGCAGCACTACTGGAAACTGTACTGTTTCCTTTGGGTCTGCTCATTTTAGGAAAAAAAAAGCTATGCAGAAAAGTAACAAAGGTCATTTTGTCAAAAAAAAAAAAAAAAAAAGATAATTTAATATACTCTCATTACATTTTATTGTTAGCCCATATGGAATCTGAGTTTTAAGAAAATGCATTCACTGAAAGCTTCTCACTGCTGAGAATCTCTGCTTAGCACTGAAGCAATCTGAAGTGTAGAGTCAGGCTACAAAGACTGATTCATTTGCTTCGTTGAAGACACAGTTTCAAACTCACTACATTCAGTTACTCATTTATATTCACTTTCCCTTAATGCTTAAAAACAATGTGTATTTATAAACTTACTGTACGCACTGCCTCAATCTTGAAGGAGCTTATAATGCCTTCCCAATTTAGCACACAGAATTATGTTTTTTCACAAATTTATCTAACAAATCCATTCTCCAAACTCCTTAAGAAACAGCCTAATTTAAAATTGCCTTCCAAAGCAAAAGCTTGAGAAGTGTTATAATTCCTTGATTTTTTAAATCCCTGAGAGTGCTTTGTACAGTTATTACCCTTTTTTTTTTCTTGGGTTGAAAAGTCATTCTGACTGATTTATTCTCAAGCTGAATCATTTTATACTCTTCCCTCAAGTGGTCACTGTTTCTGGAGAACTTCAGAGCCTGACCTGCACCAAAAGCACTGGCAAGTCTAAGAGCCATCAAACCACCACCGAATTCTGCTTTGTCATAGGTGAAACAGTTGTAGAACCAAGTTTCATTCCTGGCACTATCACAGTCTTTCTGCAGGCCAAAGAAGCAGAAGAGCTCTATCGCCCTCACAGTTTGAAATGGTCCTTTTAAAAAAAATGAATGTCTTCAGTGACAGAATTTTCACGGTTTGAGAGGGTGAGGAGGATGATGGGAAAGGCAGAAAGACTGGTGGGGTGAAGGGAAAATATAATCTCTAGCTGAGATTCTAGTGTTAAGTATTAACAAGCTAACAACAACCTTACATAGTTTTTGTTCTCTGAGCTTTATAAGCACATAATTCCATCCTTTGCTAGACAAGCAGAACAGATGGGAAAGAAGACTCTGCCTCTCATGCCCAGGTGACTTTTCTCCTTGTGTTGATTCCACCAGCTAAGAACACAATCTATCTTGTAAATGACAATTAAATTTGGAAAGATATTGTGTGAGTGTAAATCCTATGAAATTATCTCCAGATGCTCCTCTATGGGGTTTTCTAAGCCAGTGTCCAGGCCACAAGTAAGTGTAACTCCACATTGCAGAGACTTGAACTGCTGATTCAAACTGAAGACAGAAGTAATCCCCTAAAAACATTGCTGCTTCTGAGGCCAAAATAAAAGGAGTATTACTATGTATGTTGATAAGGATATCTTTTAAATAACGTAAGAATCAGGACTAAAGTAGGAGTTAATAAAAATACGTTATAAAGTTAAGAAATGACCCTGCTGATCGATCAAAAAACTCATAAGATCAGAACAGAGTCACTGTAAGTGACTCTAATATTTCTCTAAAAAGACAGTCAATTCATTTTCATTAGAGCCATGATATTAAAATGGAAATACAAAGAAATGCTCCATGTAGAATACATAATCCAAATACTTTATAAGAAGATGAGGAGTGGGGGAGGAGGACCTTTAATAGGTGCATGCAAGAAAGTCTGAAACACTTTTTCCAGAAACATTTAATTTGAAGTTAAAATAGAAAAAAAATTGCTTATTTGATGAATGGTAAATGATGCAAAGCAGTAATTAAAGCAGGAAAAAATACTGTTTTATTTTTTTCCCTGTTGGTTGTTATAATTACTCTCTATAGTTAGCTCGTTGATTAACTTCACTTGTTATTTAACTGGACATGATGAACGAAGAATCAACAAAACTGTCAAAGGATATCAGGACAAAGATTACACCCAGAATGGCGCACATATACCCAGTCTCACACATACAGACCTGCATTCACGCCTAGACATACAAAAAGACAAATACACCTTCCTTCCATACTACCAAAGCAAGAAGAAGAAACCATTTAGTATTGACACATTTTTAAGCAGATTAAAAAAAATAACAATGCATGTGTTGAGTAGTGTTGCTTCAAACTAGACTCTAGCCCTATTCCTTTCTTCTGACAATAATAAAATACAAGGAAAAAAAAAACAAAAAAACAAAAAAACAAACCAATAAGTTATTCTTGAACAAGAAAAGCTAAAATTATTTTTAAATGAAATATCAGCCCTGCTGCAAGTGTAATTTCATCAATATGTTAAGAAAATACGAAGGTAAAATATGAAGAATATTTTAATCTCGTGTGATAAACAAATGATAGTTGCAAGAAGGAGTAGAACATAAAGGAAAATGTTTTAGGGGCAAAAAAAGCGCAAACCTTCAAAAGAATTATCCTTTTTGGAACAGAAAAACAGATTTAGGGCAATAAGTAATATATGTTTAACCTGTAAAGCCAGATATTAAAAAGCTTTGAAAAAAGAGCAGCTAGACTGAAAAGCAGAGTATCTCCAATAGGAGAGAGACAATACCTAAAATACAACGACCACCTTCAGCCGTCTCCAAATTCTCCTTCAGTCTCCAAATCCAATACAGGTCAACAAAGCTACAATTTACGTACTTCCCTTTGCAACAGTCCTATTTTCAGATGCTGAAAACCTGCTGTGACAGGGAGCTATCAATATTTTGTGAACATTAGTCGGATCCACTCTGACTAATTCAGACAACGTGTCACTTCTCATGTGACTACAAACATTTCATGTGCCTTACCTGCCAGGTATGTTTATAATGCTTTCTAAGACATCTAAAGTACTTAATAATAATTTGAAAATATTATTCACCATCTCTCTCTCTTGTAGAAAGAAAGAAAGAAAGAAAGAAAGAAAGAAAGAAAGAAAGAAAGA